>JAJPUD010011586.1:0-32231 GCA_023553655.1 Myrmecobius fasciatus
ACCCCTAGATGACAGGTAATCTAATACATGCTAGATAGGATAAATCATATAACAAATACAATACATGTATACATATCTATACAGTTATCTTACTGCACAAGAAACATCAGATCTAGAAAGAGAAGAAGAAAAAAAACAACCTAAGAAGGAAAACAAAATGCATGGAAATATTCACAGAAAGCGCTAAAATGCTGTGTGGTGGTTCACTCTCAGTTCCCACAGGCCTCTCTCTGGATGTATATGACTATCTTCATCGCTGAACAATAGGAACTGATTTGAGAGCTATTATCATTATTATATTTGCTGTGATGTCATTTGATATGCACCGTGTCCAGTACCTTTTATTTTATTCACATAATTTTTCATGATCTATAGTTATGAGAATTCTATATACCATAAGGTCTTTGGAATCTCTCACTCCTTAAATCTTATTCATATTTTCACACACACATATATGTGTATATATATGTCTATATGGCCAGATTATACATATATATATATTCATATATATGTAAACATTATTTTGTATTATATTGTATACATATTATTTGTATAATATGTCATATGTATTATCTATTTGCCATTCTCACCGATTCCCAGAACAGGTGCATTGAAGTCACTGAGTATTAAAGTATATTTTTACTTAATTTTGATGTATAAGACCATCAAAATAAAGTAAAAATATACTTAAAATATACTGCCCTCCTCAAAAGCCTCAAAATAAAAGATATCCAAATGCTTCATGAAATGCTGTTTATTTTAATCTTTGAACAACATTAAAATCAATTTCATCAAATCCTTTTTTTTGCCTTTCTAAACAGAAAATGTAAGACATTCTTTTATTTAACTGTACCTTCCTTTTTTCTTCTATTTTCATTTATAATAGTAATGTCAAAATTTATACAATTAATCTCCTTCAGAAAGCACATCAACTTATTTAATGAACAAGGGTCATGCATTTAAATTTTCAATAACTAAAATAAGTTTATGGAAGTTTAAAAAGATTGTGATTTTTAGCATCTTATTTCCCCCTTTTCCAATTTTTTTCCTATTGTCATTTCAGAAGTAGAAAGAGTCCTGAAGGACTGAAAACTATTTTATGTGTGTTTTTGCATATTTGTATATATGTATATATACACACATACTTATATATACATACTTCATGTTTATTTCATGCATTGTCATGATAAAAGTTATCACTAAAAGGGGGTCTTAGGCATCTCCATGCTTAACTAGCTTAATCCTCAGAAAGCAGACTTTGTTGTCAGTACGAAATTGAAAGTTATTTGAGCATCATAAAACCTGTCAGAATTTGCACTCTATTGGTATAGCTATTTGAAACTCAGAGTCATTTTTAGTCATGAGGAGACATCAGAGTAATACTTAGTGGAGGATCTGGTGATAATAAATGCACTTTTAAGAATTTCTAAAAATAGAATAGGATAAAGATGAGAAGATACTCATGTGATAAAATTAGATTTAGCTGTTTAAATAAGCTATAAATGACAAAAAGTGGGAAATGGTCAAAAATAAAGACATTAATTTGTATAATTTTCTAATGACATTTATTAGTATGAGTGTTACAAAGAAGAAAAATATCCCAGAAACTCCTTCAGCTAAGAAACATTTAATTTCCTTGCCAAGGAAACACATTACAGTGGCAGCAAATACCTATTTAAGATATAAACTAATTTGTAAAATACTATATTGTAAAATAATGGATATCATAAGCATTATTGCCTTCAAAAAATGAAAAGCAATTATGGAGAAAATGATTCTGTAAGGAACTTGATGTCAGATGCATATTGCAGCATTTACAAGTAAAACCAGAAAGTAGAAATAGGTGTGAAATGAAACAATTCTATTGGTGGGGTTTTTAAATTATTATTTCACAATCATAGTGGAATCACCATATTTTGACTTTATATCTGTAATATCCAGTGTTCCATGGGATGAAATCTTAATGGCACTCAAGAAGCTGGTGTCAAGAGGAATATCAACAAATAACTAAATATATAGAAGAGACAACTTCTGGGCAAAGCAATGAACTAAAAAGAGAACTGAAAATAGAACTATGGGATTTAAGTTCAAATTCCAGATCTGCCATTTGATACTTGCATGACATTGGAGAGATCATTGAGATTTTCTGTATCTTACTTTCCTCATTTAGCAATGAATCTGAGAGAATTGGACTAGATGATGTCTACAATGATGTTATTTTTTTTCAGCTGAAGATTTTTAAAATATGATACAAAAGAATTAAAAATTTAGTGACGGTAATTTTATGAGGGGAAAAATGGTAATAGGATGCTATCAAAAAAATTTCACAACTACTCATCCTACCTTTTATTTCTGTGAATAGTTTTGAGAATGGTCTATGAATATGCTGATGGTATTCTTGATGAAAACATTAAAAAGGCAGGGTTTTAGAGACAGTAGTTTGTAGTACAAACATGGTAACCATGTTCCCCTGGACAAGTGACAACTTTATTCTAAGATTTTAAATTTCAGAGAAGATACCATTTTGCATTGAGTGAAAATTCTTCACCAGGTATTCCTTTACTGTTAAAATTGCAGGACTGTTAACAAAGAATAGCTGACTGAGAGGTATAGGAAATACAAGTGTACTTATAATTAAATATATAATCTATTTTTGTTAATTTTAAGGTAATATTGGAGTAAAAAGGAAGAAAATGTAGATTTCACAAGCTATCTCCAAACAAAGTATCTCTTATTCATAAATAAAAATGTTACATGACTATTGACATAACAATTTACCAAAACTTTGGTACCAAATGAGCTTTAAAACAGTGATACTTTTTATCAAAGGTATTGGCCAGTATCATGGAACATATCTTGGACAAAGTCCACAAAGTCCTAATAATGTGCTTTACTATTTACATGAAGCTTTAACTACATTATTTAATTTGATCCTCAGAATAATCCACTGAGATATATGCTATCATTTTATCTATTTCTAGATGAAATAATTGAACTTGGGTGAGTTTGGTTTGACAACAGTTAAGTTGCTAATACGCATGATGTTACTGAAATCCAGTTTTTCCTGATTGATAGCCCAGGGCTCTATTATACCATATTCCCTATCCAAGCGATATAATTTCTTTTTGTTGGGAATATTTACCAAATTCTCCTTTGCATGTATGATATTGTACTCAGTTTATTGCAGAACACTGCAAAATCTCTTCAGTGAAATCCACAAAGAGAATGAAAGATATTATTCTACCCACCAACAATTAAAATATTAAGGTGGATAGAAAATGCTTATTGCCTAACATACATAGGTTAACTATTAGCCAAATTGGTCCTTCCAGATTAATGCCCTTGACAGGGGTTATAGGTAGAAATGAGCACAGAATTTAGTAGTTGGAGGAGACTGGACTGGTATTTCATTTGAGAATAAATATGAATTAGTTTATAGAACACTCCAGTATCTCATATTAATCATTATTTCAAAAACACATCCATTTAATATCTAGTACAAAATATATGTTGCTAATCATAAAATATTACAATTTCAAGAGTCAACATTATGAATAATCTGAAATAATAGAAGATGGTTAGGATAAGAAATCTGTAGCATGCTACAAACTTTGTCAGGACCAAATTGTATGTCTGTTGTCTTTCATGGGTATAATGTCATAATAGATTTATGTATAATGCATATAACAAGGAAAAGAAGTAGGTGATCTGAATTATATCAGACAACAGTCTGATATAATAGTATCCTTGAAATAGTAAAAGAATTAAAAGGATCTCTCAGGCACATTGGGCAGATAATCAATGAATGATTTATGAGAAAGTATGGACAAGAATCATGTAGGATGAAAAGGTTTGGAGTCATGATAATCTGCACCTGTACAAGATACCTAAATTGATAGCATCACATATCCAATATAACAGCAAAGTATTAAAATCCCTTTTGATCAAGTTTTTGCAATTGAGTATAGATATTCCTTCTATGTACCCTATATGATTAGGTCTTTGCAGAGACCCTTTGCCAATATTACTTAGGAATGCACTGTCATTAAAAAGAAAGTAGACAGAAAAAGATTGCCCTACCTTTGTTAACTAGTAAGCAGCAGAGCTATAACTAATAAATGAATCGAATATTTACAATATGTTTACTATGTTTACTATATTGTTAGAAACTGTGCTAAATTTGGGGGAGACAAAGAAAGAAATAAAAAAAAACGATCCTCGTCCTTAGTAAACATGTTCTAATAGGAAAAACTACATATACACAAATGGAAATATAGAAGATACATACATAAGGGAAAATCCTTCTGTAGAAATGGTTTTTAAACTTAATTTTTTAAGGGAGCAAGGAATTTCAAAGGGCAGAGATGAGCAAAGAAAATATTGCAAGTATAAGAAGTAGCCAATACAAAGTCATGGAGTAGTCATGTATGAGAGATAGCAAGCAGGTCAGTATGAGTAAGTCATAAAGTATGTGAAGGGGAATAGTGAGTAGGAAGACTGATAGACATAAAGAGACCAAGTTATAAAGAGCTTTAAATGCCAAAAGAAGGCCCTTTTATGTAATCTAAAATAATGAGTCACTCAACTTTCTTGAGTTTATTGATAACATGTTTAGTGCTTCACTTTAGAAAAATTATTTTGGCAGCTGTGTGGAAGAAAGATTGGAGTGAAGTGACACCTGAGACAGGGAAGTTAATTTGAAAGCTATTTCAATGAATTTTTTCAGATAAGAGGTTATAAAGAGATGAACAAAGATGGTGACTACAGAAAAAAAAATAGTGAGAAGGGATCTTGTGCAAGAAATATTGTAGTATTAAAAAGAGGAAGATGTAACAAATAATTAATTGATAATCTGAAGTTTGTTCCTGTGACCCATTGCATATATGGAGTATAAACTCCTTGAGAACAGGCATACCACTGTGATATTTTTACCTCTTGTGCCTAGAATAGTGCCTGGCACTGAGTAGGCACTTAACAAATGATTATTGAGTGATTAGTAGGAACATAGAACATAGTTGAATGGATTGTGACAGAAATGGATTAAGGATCTATCCCATCATACCTAGCATACCACAGTGGTATCTGAATTGTGTTTATATGAGGCCACTTTGAAGTGAATGTTTTTAAATCTTAATTCCTTTTTTTAAATTTAAATTTATTTATTTTGCTGAGGCAATTGGGGTTAAGTGACTTGCTTAACTGTGTGACTTTCATACAGCTAGGAAATGTTAAGTGTCTGAGACCAGATTTGAACTCAGATCCTCCTGACTTCAGGGCTGTAAATATTAATTCCTAACAAGATCTATGTTCCTAATACCTCATGAATGGGAAATGTAAAGGCAGCTAGATAGAATCCATGAATCTCAACCTGAAACTGCTTTTTTTTGTTTATGGATTTTTCTTATTCTAAATCCCAGAGTCTAATTTTGTACATGACAAAAAGACAAGATACAAATTGGCACGTGAATTTTTTTCTTTTTATCTTACATTATGATTATATATGCTCAACTCTTTTCCCAGTACATATACCCACACACTACCAAAAAAAAAAGAAAGAAAAAAGCCAAACTATAGCTTTAGGACCTTGAAAAAGATGATTTCCTGATTCCCCATCAATAATCTTTCAAAAAACTTGCAATCTGATAATTCTGCCAAGCTTCTATCATTAAACTCAAGGTACATCTTTAGAAGGAAAGAGCCCATTATAACAAGATTCTTTACCTACCCTTCCTCAGGTCCCTGGAATGTTGTTCTACTTCCAACCAGAGACAGATTGCACAAATCCCTATGCCTAGTGAAGTGCCAGCCAGGGAGGCGAGTTTTCCCTGGTATGAGTGATGTGGGAGGCAACTACATAAGGCAGAACTTACTTCCTCATGGTTAGAGGATTTTAATTTACAGTGAAGACTATTTGGAAGCTTGTGACATTCGTTGAGCTGGTGGATGGGGCAGCTGAAGCTTCTCAGAGAGCTAATCAGTCAGAAGGAGGATCACTAATTTTTATTAGGGCAAAATTTATTATAAATTTTATTTATTTATTAACATTAAAACAGTTCAACTATTAGGCATACACCTTTGTTTCTGTAATTTGTATTATTATAATTCCAGGGACTTAGTTGAAAGAAAAAGGAAAAAAAAAAAAACCTAGGAAACTCTCTAAATAATGAGATTGACTAGAACTAGGATTTGTTTACATCCAAACATTACAAATTGATGCTTTCAAGTGACACTAGGAGAACCATTAATTATAAAACATTAACATTAACATTAACAACCTTTCTGGTCTTATTTCATAAAGTGAATTACGATAGCACTTTATTCAGTTGTGCTTTCATCTTTAAGGGATTTTATTTGCATAGGTATTTATTGGTGCTCATCATTTTTAAAGATGGAGAATGTCACCTAGATGAAATCTTGTTGCCGGTAAAAAATGAAGCTATTTACTTATTTGACGTTTGAAGAGCTCGTGACATTATCGTGAAGGTGGCATTATTTTCTACCAGTTGGAAAAAGTGTTGGGTTTGAAGTGAGAGTGCCTGCTCTCAGATCCTCTCAACAACCACTGCAATGACAACAACAATTTGTAAAGCACTCTAAAGTTTGCAAAGCATTTACATTTATTATTTTCACTTAAACTTCCTGGACCTCAGTTTGCTCATTCAAAAGGAGTGAATTAGATTAGTTTGTCTCTAGGGTTCCTTCTATCTCTCTCAATCTATAGCCCAAGAACATGAACTTGAACTCCTCAGGTTTTGTCTTTAATTGGCTGTGTCATAGCTACTGGTTGGTTGGTTGTCCTTTATTCTTGAAGTGACCAAAATGACATCACTATGTTAGCGTCAGGTTACAGTTTATCCAACTATGGCTGTTCAGACCAATAGAAGCTTGGAAGATTCCCACAATATGCTTGGCAATTCAGCCCAAGAAAAGACCATAGTGTTCAGTACTTGATCTTACCAGATGATTTTTCAGAATCTTTCTAAAACAATCGAAATGAAAGCAATTCAGTTTCCTGATATGCCATTGGTATGCTGTCCAGATTTCAAAGGCATACAACAATGAGGTCAGCATAATGGCTTTGTAGAGCTTCAATTTGGTTAAGTAGTTTGATACATCTTCTTTCCCGCAATTTCCTTCAGAGCTTCTTGAACACTGAACTAGTTCTGGCAATGTGTACATTAACACTATATGTATATCCCTAAAAGATATACTACCAATGTAAATAAACTTTATACAGCATTCAAAAATTTTCCATTTGCTATAACCAATGTTTCTGTGTATACATGGTACAATGCTAGTTGGTGAAAAACCTGTTTTTTTTGGTATTGCCAGGGCAAAATTTACACAAGTGGCAGAGAACTGAGCTATATTCTGTTGTTTTCATCCTCAGAGGCTGCGCTGAGTGCTAATTATCTGTGAACCAACTTTTCTTCCTCCACTTGAGTTTTGGCTTATAGTCTTTTCAAATTAAATCATTTATTGTCAGTGCAGTAGCTGTCCTTGATGCCGTTTTCATTCTTCTTAAAGACATCCAACATCATCACTGAAACCATCATGCTAAAAAAGTTTGTGAGCAAGCATACAGCCCTACTTCATTTCATTGGTGACTGGGAAAGTGCAAAGATATTGCCCATCATTCAAACTTTTGGCAAAAACTCTGACATGAAATGGGTGAATTTCTCCAGGTAACAAATGTTGCCACAATTTTCCACCCCCCCACACCCCTGGCCACAGTTTCCAAAGCCACAGTAGCTCTCAGGGATATGACCATCTTCTAGATGAAAAATCAGTCTATTAAGAACAACTTTGGTGAAAATCTTGGCAGCAATGACTGAGGTAAAAAAAATCCTTCTCCCCATGATTATTACAGGATAATTTATCTCCCTTTTCTTTACAGAGATGGATAGTAGAGTCATTCCCGAACTCCTAGGGGATTGCCTCTTCTTGCCATATAACCTGGAAAATTTCCATCAGCTTTTTTATTAGCAATGGATCCCCTGCCTTATAAATTTCAAATAGAATAAGCACCAGATTCATAAGTGAAGAGCTATTGGCATTCAAAGCCTCTTCTTTTGGAAGGTCAGCTAGAGAGAGATTGATTACAACCTAAGAGACATGGTCAATGACTTCAGCACTGATTGATGATAGTGTGTTGAGAACATTTTCAACCCATCTCTCCAAAATTATATCTTTATCATCAGTCAGTATGATTTCACCAGCACTGAGTAGTTGAGATATACGATAGGTCTTTGACTCATAAATAATTTTAGTGCACCATAATAGCACTTTGCATTATTATTAGTTTAAAAATGAATTTTGACTCCTCTCTTGCATTGTATAAGTACATTGATTGTACTTTTCTTTTGATGGAGTTAAACTTTGCCTTCCTAGAGACAAAGTATCCTGCTAGTAAAAACCCTGTGGAGTTCTCATTTTTCATTCAGCAGCTTCTGAATTTCCCCATCATTTTTGTCAAACTAATCTTGATGTTTGCAAGTGTACTGACCCAGATGAATAAATGCAATGCTGTACATGACATCTCTGCATGCTGCCCCCTCATTTTCTGTTCCACTATTATCAATCTTTTGTTGGCTTAACTTTCCCTCAAAATGAACAACAAATTATTCCTGCTCAGAGAAGCACATTATTTGGTTGACATTAATATTTCTGGTAGTAATTTTCCTGTGAGGCTGCTGCTTTTGTTGAATAAGAATATTTAGCATACTAAATGATGGGCAATATTCTTGCATTTTTCCAGTCACCAATGGAATGAAGTAGGGACAAATCTCTGATCAGTACAGCACTTTTCCTTTATCAGTCTCACATCCTGCATGTCTCTTCTCTTTAAAATGATAAAGTCTACTAAATGTCAATGCTTACTGTGATGGTACATCAATGAATTTTTTTTTATCATGTTTAGGTAAATGGAAGATAGTGTTGGTGATAAGAAATTCATGAGATGTACAAGTCTTCAGTAGTGACTTGCTATTGCTCTTTCTAATTCCATTCCTCTCTAGGACTCCCTGCCATGATGTCTAATAGTCTATACCTAGTCTGACATTAAACTCACTCAAAATTATAAGTTTATCCTCATTTGACACATAGATGATAAGGGTCTCCAGGTCTTCATAAAATGTTTCTTTTATCTCATCAGGGTTTGTCAGGGTGGGAATATATGCACTGTTGATGATGGGTAGTGCTTTCTTACAAGAGGCATTGTCATGAACCTGTCAATCATTCCTTTTGGTAGGCACATAAATTTGTTGTCTAGATAAACTTTACAATATTCCCTGTCACTGTGGCCACTCCAGAAATATGTGTATTCAGCATAACTTGGGTGACCTGGCCTTCATTTGCCAGTTTGGCATTTGGCAAATGAAGGCCAGCCTTATTTCACTCACAGATGCTATTTGGATACAATATCTACTAAGGCTTTCACAACAAGAGTTGTTTGTCTTTCAGGTCTACTGGATTTTTGGTTGTCCATAAGCGTGCACACATTCCATGTGCCAATGTGAGTGGAATCCTCTTTTCAAAAGTTTTTGGATTTTTTTAGTGTTGATGGCAAGATAGGATTCCCATCTGCCACAGAATGCAAGCCAGGGTTGAGTGAAGTAGACAGGTTTTAGGGGATTTTTTTCCAGTCTCTTCTTTACATTAGGGCTTTCAAAAAAGACTATTCAGGAATCAGGAGAACATTGTGCACAATAACAGCAACATCGTGCAATGATCAACTATAATAGACTTAGCTCTTCTCAGCAATACAATGATCCAAGACAGTACCAAAAGACTCATGATGGAAAATGGAATCCACATCCAGAGAAAAAACTATGGACTATGAATACAGAATGGAGCAAACTTTTTATTTTTTTGTTGTTTCTTTTTTTTTCTTTCTCATGGTTCTTCCCTTTTTTGATTCTTCTTTCAAAAAAGAACTAATGTGGAAATATGTTAATAGGATTATAACCTATATCGTATTAATATGATGTATAACTTACATCAAATTGCTTGCTGTGTTGAGGAGGAGGGAGAAGAGGGAGAGAGAAAAATTTGAAACTCAGAATCATATAAAAGTTAATGTTAAAAACTGCATGTACATGTAATTAAAAATACTATTAAGAGGAGGGGAAAAACTGCTCAGACTTTCAGGAGACTGCCAAATCAAACTGATGCTTAAGTGCAATAAGAAGACAACCCTAAATCACCTGGGTGCAGGACTGTTACTACAGCTCCCAATGCATTCATACCTGCTGTTTCATCACTTTCCTGTCACCATAGGACCTAGAGGTAGGTTAAAATGATAAAATGGCATGGGGGATATCTTTTCACTCATGCATAAATTGGATTTAAGTGAGGCAGAGTTGTGCAAAGTTTTACTCACTATCTATTTCAAATTCATCAGAGTCCAGTGGCAATACAAAAGTGATAGAATGAAATGTCTAAATTTACATGCATCATATTTCTTTTGAACCCCTGAAATTCTGTTTTGCTCATAGAGTACAGAACCTTCTTTAATGTGGCCATGCTGTATGGTCCTGTGCAACTGTTTCCCCATGTTACAATTGATTCCAAAGTTCTTCAAAGAAAACTTGAGAGTGTTCTTGTATTGCTTCTTTTGACCTCCATGTGAGTGACTGCCTTGCATGAGTTCTCTATAAAATAACCTTTTAGGAAAATATACTTTAGGAAAATACAGTGCAGTTGATGATCTTGGTGTCTGTGATGTCCAGCCAAGCTCTAAATGTTCCAGTTTTCATGGCCTTTGGAACAAATTATTCTCATGTGCCCCTTCCACTGACAGAAGCATTCACATGCTTGGAGTAAAATCTCCTCTAACACCAACAGATTTGAGAACCCTTGGCTACCCTCTACTATTTTAAACCGTCTGCCAAAATGGTTTGCCAGGGTGTGACTCCTGCTCATACTACAGCTTCTTAGAGCCACAGGTGAGAGTTGGGTGATTCAGATGGACAACAAAGGTACAAAGAAACCCTGAAAGAGTTCACCAGAGTCAACAGACAACATGAAGGAATAAGAATGTTTTTGCGCTCTAAATATCTGGAAAGCAGAATGAGCACGATTTTTAAGAATCAAATATATTTAATACTTAAATACAGAAACATGTTTAATATTATAATCAATATTTTTATGCTTTTTTAACTGTGGAAATTAATCAAAGACCATATTTCAAAATGCAAATAAATAGGGACAAGTAGAATTTAAGTAAGGTTATAGGAGAATTCTATTATATCCATTTTTTCCATCACCAGAAACTCTTTAAGTAGGTAATACAAGCATTCTCATTTTAAAGGTGAAGAAATTATCTATAGTCCCACAGCTAGTAAGTTTTTGAGGTCAGATACAAAAAAACCTCCTGTTGTCATATATTGCAACTTGATCATTACCTAAACTTTCCTTCTATACATAAGGAATCCCACAGAAACATCTAGCATGACATTCTTCCTAAGAGCTCATGTGAAGAAAACGGGGAATTCCTTATTCGGTAGAAGAAAGAAAAAGGTCAATAAGATAATTGTAGCTTTAAAAAATTTTAAATTTTTTATTTAAAATTTAAATAAACTCACTTTTCCTGAGAAAATTCTTAATATCTCTAGAGAGAGTGGCCATGAATAACATTGTATAACATTGTTAAAAGGGACCAATAGGCTATAGAGACTCAAGAATTTGTCATATATCATTGGTATGAGTCAGCTTTTAATTTTAAAGTAGCATATTTCTTATCTGTGAATCATACATTGTGCAGCCTGACTCCCTGAAACTTTTGGTAAAAACTCTAAATCTTCATCATAATTCTGAAATACTACAATATTCACTAACACTTATAATAGGTAAGCTTCAAATATGATGGACACAGCTTTGCTATGGCTCTCAAAATTTTCACTGAGCTTTAGAGATGCAGTGAAGCATTGTTTATCTGGAGACCTATGTCCTACAATGGTCCTGTGAAAAAAAGAAAATGAAGGAAAAAAGAAAAAAGAAAGAGAGGGAGAAAGAGAGAGAGAGAAAGAGAGAAAGAGAGAGAGAGAGAAAAAGTACCCTTTGATCATTCAGTAATTGAATAGATACAGTATAGTTTATCATCTAGAAGGAAAAGATCTTTTAAAAAGAATTGGCCCATGATATCTAGGAAAGTGATAGGAGTCAGAAAGAAAATGAAGAAGAAAAGTAGAAAGAAAAGGGATTTAGAGACTAGTATTATCAGCAGTGGTGCTGATTAGAACACAAATTATGAAAACAAAAGATTGAATAGCTTTAGAGTTTCAGCAAAGTCACTGACCCTTCAGTGTGCATGGTTTGGGAAAAGAGTGTTCCCTAGTAAACTGTTCTTTTCTTCACCTAACATATCCTATCTGTTGCCAGAGTTTTCCATTTCTATGTCTACTTCTTTGCTATATGACCCCATTTTGACTATTCACAGAGAATCCCCTTAATTTAAGGCCCCTTTACATCTCATCTGGCTAATTGAAATCACCTCCTAACTTTTCTCCCTGCTATAATCTATCCTCAATAGAAAGACTTTTTTTAAAAGCATGGATCTGATTGTGTCACTCCTCTACTTGATAAACTACAGTAGTTTCCCCCTTTCCTCTAGATAAAATGTAAACTCCTATGTTTAATTTTTAAAGCTTTTTATATTCTGGCCCTAATCTACCTGTGCAATAATATATACAATGATAATAGCATTTCTGTATTCTAGAGTCCAATCAAACTGACTTTCTTGATGTTTATTAAACACAGCACTCATTTCATCTACCATCTCTGTACCTTTGTGTTGGCTTTGAATATATTCTCTCTTTACCACCACTTTTTAGAACATTTATGTGTTTTTGAAGACAAAGTTCTCCTAATTGAATGCAATAAACATTTTTCATTTTGTTTTTGTGTGCTCTGCACCTAGCCCATCACCTGCTACTTAGCAGGCATGCAGTAAGTTCTTGTTGATTTATTATGTGTGTTATGTAGGATGTAATTACCTTCTTGTAGTTTAGTAACCCTAAAAGGCATTAGTATGACATGACAATTCAGCAGCAGTTCAGGGGATCATTCATTGTGGTCAGCCCATAGTAGGCACATAATAAATGTTTATTGATTATTTATATAATTGTAGTCCATTCTCAGCATTCATGATAGTTATGTTCTATAAAGTCACTACAAATACTGAATTAGTAAATTAGTAAATACTGAATACATTGCTCCTGGAGGAAATTTAGATTTAATTCCTATGAGCTTCTGGTCATAGCATTTACTTAAGCACTTTTCAGAGGGACCTCATGCACAAATTAGGAAATTTCCTCTTTCTTTTTTTTTTTGGATGTACCACATTGTTGATTGAGTAACAGTGAATTCATGTCCAATAGCACTATAACTTATGCCTAAAGAAAGCTTCTAGCACAATTAGCACACATCACAGCCTTCTTACAGTTAGGAACACTAAACAGCATTATGGTTGGGGACTATTTTAAATAGTGAAATCAAAAATTGCTAAAATATATGACCCTAAATAGATCATAAAGAAAACATTTGTTTACAGTATGGGAACTGAAATAAAAAGGCAAAGTATCACTTTGACTTCAATTGGAACAGCGCATATTAAGCAACTCAATTTTTTGCTGTTCTGTGCTTGTCTGTGAATGGCCATGAAATCACCAGGCGTATTGATTCTGGGCTTACTTATAAATTTGAGTGAGAATGCAAATTCCCAAACATGAAATACTTGAATAATGAAGATTGACTGTATCTAGTGACAAACAAATTTATTTAGTCTCATATCCCATACTGCTATCCATATGTATAGTACATCTCAGTAACTGATGTTAGTGGCAGTTAAGTAGCAGTGAATAAAATGCTGGGTCTGGAGTCTGGATGACCTGAGTTCAAATCTTGTTTCAGACTTTTAGTTTCTTCAGTTTCTTCAACTGCCAAATGGAGATAATAATAGCACCTGAAATAAGAATTTAAAAAAAATATATGTATAACATATATAAAATATATATACAAACGTGTATAAACTTAAGTATATAGATATATACCTATACATATGTGTATATACACACATACACATATATACATATAATATAGACACACAGAAATATAGATATAAACACACATATATGGACATAATTATATAGAGATATATCCATACATATATGTGTACACACATATACATTGTATATATCACTTAGTACAATGTTTGGCACATAGTAGGCACTTAATAAATGCTTGTTTCCCTCCTGATGCTAAGATTAATGACAGTGATTTATAAAGAAAATAATAGCTCAAGGTTTTTCAGCACTTAAAATTTTGCAAAATCCTTTTAAAATATTATCTCAGTTGAGCCTCCCCCCAAATCTTAATTTACAGATAAGAAACCTGAAGCTCAGGTGTGTTCAGTGACCTTGCCCAGCACCACACAGTTTATAAATGTCAGAGATGAGATTTGAACTTTTGAGTCTACACCCACTGCTCTACCTAGTGTACCACATGATTAAATTGTTTTCTGATTGTTTTGTTTAAGATGGCAGAAGACACATGTTATAAAAAAAAATTCTATCAAAAGACAGTTAAAATTTAAAACAAGTTTTGACACTTAGAAGTCAATCCTTTCGGAACAAAACAGTGCTTGAAAAAATTCCAGTCTATTAACAACCTTGTGAAAGAGAGCTCCAAAGAATGAATAAGAGAAATACAAATCAAAACAATGCTGAAACTTCACCTCTCACACATTTAATTGGAAATGATGACAAAAGATGAGGATAGTCACTTATGATGTCTGTAGAAAGATAGGCACATTGATAGAAGAACTGATAGAAGTACTGATAGAAGAACTCTAAATTAATTCAATAATACCAGAAATAAATATGATTTTTTAAAAAAGTGACTAAATGTTACCTTTTTTCCAGGAATTCCATGATTAAGCACATACTCTAGGAGGGTAACTATAGAAAAGATGTCCCCATAGAGGCCAAAGTATTCATAGTAACACTCACTATGAAAACAAAGATTTAAAAACAAAGCAGCTGTCCATCAGGAAGGTCATGGCTCAACGGGTATACCCTTTATCTTCTTCTGGCTTCTTTACTGTCTATTCTTCTTAGTTTGTTTCCTCAATGCCTACAAACATGCACATGTTTCCCTCATCCTTGATCAACTTTTTTTCTGATCCAATCATTCTCATTACCTATCATCATGTATCTTTCTTTCCTTTCTTGAGAAAGTCATCTAGGCCTTTTTTGTAAACTTCTCTCACTCACTTCTGAACTCTGTGCAATCTGACTACATTCAACATATAGTGCTCTCTCCAAAGTTGTCAATGATCTCTTAATTGCCAACTTTAATGGTCTTTTCTCAATTCTCACCCATTTTTTCCTATTTTCAGTCTTTGTCATCACTGATCATTCCCAAAACAAGGCTTTGTGACACTGTTATCAATTTCCGACCCCTCCTGGTTCTCTTACCTGTCTAATCACTGCTTCTCAGTCTTTTCTTGAGCTTTAACCAGTTCATAACTAAATGTAGATTATTTATTGAGGTTTTTATGGGCTTTTTTTTCTCTTTTCATTCCATAATTTCTTGCTTAACTTCCATAGGTTTGGCAATAATATCTATGCAGATGATTCCCAGATCTATATATCCACTCCAATCTCTTTCCTGAGTGCTAGTATGCAATCATAGAATGCCATTTTGAAGGCATTTCTAACTCAAGATGTCAAAAAAAGAACTCTATCTTTTCTTGCAAATTATCCCCCCTTTCTTAATTTTTCTAATGCTCTGCTGAGCACCACTGTCCTGAGTTATTCAGGTTTGCAATCTCGGTGTCATCTTCATCTGCACTTGTACTTACCCTATATGTAGAATATCTAGTTATTTTTGTTATTTCTACCTTCACAGAATCTTTTTTTCCACTCATAGATAACAATTATCTATTTTTTATAGATAACTATTATCTCTTACCTAGACCATTACAGTAACTTTCTAGACTCAAATCTCTTCCACCTCCAATCTATCCTCCACTCACCTGCCAAAGTAATATTTCTAAAATTCATGTTTCACCACTTAAACATCTTTAATAAACTTCAGTGGCTCCCTATTATCTTCAGGATCATATATAAAATCATGTTATTTAAATCCCTTTACAACCTGGTTTCTTTCTGCCTTTCTAGTCTTCTTACTTTCGACTTTATGCCATTCTCCCCTCTCCACTCCACCTCACTCCCAATTCTATGATACAGCTACACTGCCTACTTGCTGCTCTTTATACAACTCTCCATCTCTCAAATCTGTGTATTTGTTCTTTCTGCTCCCAAGGCTAGCATATTCTACATACTTTAGACTCCTAGATTTCTGGCTTTCTTAATTTTTCTTAACAAATATATCTTCAGCAGGAGGCCTTTCCTGGCTCCCCTACAGCTAGTTTCTACCCTTTGAGATTTCTTTCTGTTTATATTGTATAGCTTGTATATAATTGTATTTGCATGTTGTCTATGCAGTAGGAGAGCTCCTGCAGAGATGGCTTTGTGTTTTATCTTTCTTTGCATCCCCAATGCATTGCACAAATTCACATGCATTATCCATTTCTGTTTTTTACAAAAACAGTATCACTGAAGTTAAGATATTCATCTAAGGGAAAGGTGTCCAATACATTTTCTAGTGTTGTTGGGTATATTGTTTGAGATATAGCTGATATCTAGAACACATGAGGACCTTGATGATTGCTGATTGACTGTACAAACATATAATGGGATATTATGGTCTGCTGGAAACAATGAGTCCAAAGAATTCTGAGTTTCTTGTAAAGATGTGAAATGATGTAATGTGAAGTAAGATGAATCAGGAAAGCATTATATACCATGATAATTGTTTATTCATTAATTTATTTCTAACTCTTCATGAACCTGTGGACCACAGCATGCCAATTCTGACCAAGGAGTTCTCTTAGCAAAGATACTAAAGTGGTTTGCCATTTCCTTTTCAAGTAAGTTAAGTGACTTGCCCGAGATCACACAGCTAATGTCTGAGGCTGGATTTGACCTCAGGTCTTCATGAGTCCAGGCCAAATATTCTATCCAGTGAGCCACCTAATGGCTTCCATATTGTAATACCATGATTAAAATAATGGAAATAGAAAATTCAGTCAAAATATATTTAACTACATTTCCCCCTTAAATAGAAATTAAAAACTGCAGGTCTCTTTCCTTTGAGAAGTGGGGGGCTATGGGTATGAAATGTTGCATAAACTGACAGTTGATCAATGTGTTTATTAGCTTGATTTAACTATTTTTCAATTTTATTCTTTCTTATAAGAGGCTCAAGAGGCAGAGAAATCTTTGCATATTTGAAGGTAATGTAAAAACAAGAGGATTTTCTTTTAAGTCAATTCTCATTCATCTTAAAAATTCAACTAACTAAAACGATTCATTCCTAAATCCTCAGTGTATCCTTGGTTTTCCTGTACAAAGTTTGCACTATGTCCCTGCAGTTCCTCTGTTCACCTGTTATCAATGCTGGGATTTCAAACCAGAAGAATGATCTCATATTGCCTGAGGGGCTTTTCAGTTAATCAACTCTTTAACTGTTCTACTCCTCTTTAGCTTTGGTAATTACAGTAGGACTATTCTGAATAAACTAAAGGGAGGGATGGGAAAATCAGTCAGCACTGGCAACTACACAGTGCTAGGAGCTTTCCTTGGGAGAAACAAGAAAAAAAATACATATGGATTGTGGATTATTTTTAAACAATTGATTTCACCTTTTCATGGCTGAGTCACAAAAATGACTTTCACATTCATTACTACACCATAGGCACAGAAGACTGAGGATAGAACTTGAGATTTCTCATACTACAGGAAGACATTTTCTTTTCATTTGAGATGAAGGGATGGATAGGTCATGAAATATATATAATCTAATTACCTCAGTTGGTCTCATGATTTTCTATGATAATTATAATAAAATAGCTACTATCTTTATAGGATCTTAAAGTCTGTCAGGTACTTACATATATCATCTCAATTGTTCTTCGTAATAACTTTCTAAAGATTTTTTTTGTTTTTGTTAGGTTATACATGTATATTCATTTTTATATATTTTAATATGTCATTCCAGGAGAGAAAAATTAGAACAAAAGGGAAAAACAACAGAAAAGAAAAAAAAAAACAAAAGGAATAAAGATGAAAACAATGCTTTGATCTGTATTCAGTCTCCATACTCCTCTCTTTGGATGTGGATGGTATTTTCTATCTACAATACTAGAATTGCCTTGGATCACTGAATTTCTGAGAAGAGCTAAGTCTGTTATACTTGATCATCACACAACCTTGCTGTTGCTGTGTACAACGTTCTCCTGGTTCTACTCACTTCACTCAGCAACAAGTCATGTGGATCTTTCCAGGTCTTTCTATAATTAGCTTGTCCATCAATTTTATAGAATAATAATATTCTATTATATTTATATGCCATAACTTATTCAGCCATTCCCCAAACAATGGACTCCACTCAGTTTCCAGTTCCTTGCCACTACAAAAAGGGCTGCTACAAACATTTTTGCACATGTGGGTCCTTTCCCCTTTTTTATGATCTCTTTGATATATAGTCCCAATGGTGGCACTAATGGATCAAAGGGTATGCATAGTTTTGTAGCCCTTTGGGCATAGTTCCAAATTGCCTAAGATATTTATTACAGACACAATCATGTCTATTTTATTTATACTTATGTATTGAGTTCCCTAGAGAGTTCAATGGATAAAAAGTCAGACCTAGAGTCAAGATGAGCTGAGATCAAATGCAGGGTCAAACACTAAACCTGGGTAAGTCACCTAACAATTGTCTTGCCAAGGCAAGTATGCCTTAGCTTTCTCATCTGTAAGATAATTGTAATAGCATCTACCTCACAAAGGTTAACTGCTTTTTAAAAACTATTTTGTTTGTAAATTATCTTCATTTGTAAATATGCTCCTCCCACTTCCTCTGCCTATTGAGCCATTTCTTATAAGAATAAAATGAAATATTTGTAAAGTGCTTTATAAACTTTTAAGCAATATATAAATGATAGCTATTATTAACTATTTGAAAGAAACTGAGGTTAAGAGAAATTAAGTGACCTGTCTATGATCACAGAGTAAATATTGGATATTTTCTACTGCAGTGGAGTGAGTCTATCAGGACACCCTTCATCAATTAACTTTCCCTCAACCTGGCCATGAAATCACAGAATATAAAGATTCATATAAGCAAGAAAATAAGATATTAAGATATTAAAGTAAAAATAAAGATATTTGTTAATCATCACGCTTGACTGAATGAAAGGATAGCTAGCCATGCACTTTGAAGGATTTGGCTATACTCCTCATGGCCCATTGGACAGCTTCCTGACTTTAAGATCTTCCTGTTTCAAAGTTTCTCATTCAATTTACTTCCCTGACACTTCTGACTACCAGCTTAATAACATTTTGGCCCCATTAATTTTTCCCTACTTTGCCTTTGTTTTTTTACTAATCATCTTTTTTTTATATAGTTGGCGAAGGTAAAGAATATTTATGGAGTTCCTTTAAATAACTCATACTTCATACATTAAACTATGATTTGATTGGGAAATTATTCTTTAATGAATCTTTTGCATACAATAAGAAATCTTTGTGGTATAACGGTTCTCTCATATAACAATTATCACATACTTTAATTAAGATATGATCAATATCTAAATTGAAGATAAAGGATAGAATATGCTACCTAGCCTTATAACCTTATGCTCAGCTTTCTCCATTGTCTACATTTTATTATTTAGTCCAGAAAGAAAAGTATTTTCATGTATTCTTGAAAGTGGTCTTGTTTCCACACCAATGACTGAACATGGCTAAAGATGGAAGAAAGATTTTGGTGTGGGCAGGAAAATTTGCCTGGACTTTGGCCATAGGCTTGTAAACCAGTTGTTCTAGGAGTGGGAGTTAGCCCTTGCTATGCCCAGAACAGTTCAGCATATGGGTACGCCATGGAAAGCTGGAGCCCGGCAAACTTCCCAACACTTCCCAGTTCTTGGTGGGGCACCTGCTAGACAAACTGTTCTTGGAGGAGGCACAATTCCTTTGGGATCAATTTTTTCCCTCCCATTTTAGGGACCTTCAATAGAGAAGATCTCTGCTGACTACTGAGCACTAGAACACAAAGACATATACTCACACAAATGAATAAACACATACAAATTCATATATACACATACTGGCTTACATGTCTATTATCTCCACTTCTTTCACCTTCTCCTTCAGACTACTGAAAAATTTGCCTTTCTAAAATGCTGGTATCCATTCTTAGAAGAAAGGGATCATTGCCAAGTTAAAAATATTACAAAATAAAAATACAACTGGCTCATTTTTTTCAAATGCAATCATACTTTAGAAATGGTATTAAAACTAAAAATTAGAAATTCAAGATATAAATAAAAAGAAAAAAGTGATTGTTTGTTTTATAAATAGGCAACATGGTACAGTGAAAAGTGCTGAATTTGAACCCAGAATGTAAATTCTAAATCATTTATTCTCTCTAGATCTCAGTTTCCTCATTTTTAAAATAAGAAGATTGAACTAGATGGACTTTAAGGCTTTTCTCAGCTGTAATCCATGAGCTGTGGCATCTTTTGAATTTCTCCTCATTCAGGTGTTTCCTAATCTAGAATAAAAATATCTTGCTGTAAAAATAGAATAACAATATGTTTTTCTAGGAGTTCTCAAAGTTTAAATGATATAAATAATAAGTTTATGTGTGGGGGGGTAGAAAGGAGGAAAAGAAGGAGGAGGAGGAAGAGGGAAGAAGAAATAATAAAAATTAAAAATTAAAAAAACAATTTAACTATCTTGAATGCTATCAGTTCCTTTTGCATAAGGAAGTTTCAGGTTTTATATGACTAAAAGTGATGAGTACACACAACATTAATTTTCTCATACATGACATAAAAAGGTCTTTGTCCAAGCAGATTTCCTAGGACATCACCTAGAAATAAACAGAATATTGGTTAGCTTAAAGGAAAATCTGATTTTAAAAATAATTACACTAATAATTTTCATCAGGAAATTGTTGAGTTCATTTGTGTGATACAAGAAGTATCACACAAGATTTTATTCCCTAGTTAGTCTCTGTCTGTCTGCCTCTTGTCTGTCTGTCTATCTCTATCACTCCTTCCCAAAAAATGGATCCATGAGATTTGCCAACTTCTAATAATTACACAATTGTGTTTGGGGACTTTTGTAAAGCATTGAAATTTGAGGTGTTGCTGAACCACATCCTTTTCTCAGGACCCAAGTTACACCTGGGAAACAATCCAGAGGACTTTGCCCTTGACTCAAGGGCTTTTTCCTTTCACTGGTAACTGAATCTCTACTTGCACACCAATTCTGAGCAGCTAGGCTCCCAGAGTTCAGGAATCCAATGCATAAAATTCTGATTGACCTTTCCTCTTTCTGTTGATTTTACCATATCTACTAATCATCTCTGCAGATGAATTTTTTTCTTTTTTCTTTTGTTGTTATATGATGGCAATTTTCTATTGTAATGGCAAAAGTGGATCAGGAATCATCCTACCAACTGACTTTCCCTGAATCTAATTAATGAAATCATAGAATGCAAAAAAAAGAGCTATGCAATAATGTTTTAAAATCTTAAATGAAGTGGAAAGACATTTGTCAAACAGGATGATATTGAAATGCAGCCAAGCATTGCATCTAAAGGATTTATCATGCCTATAGTAGACCTTAAAAAATTATAGACAGACTCTAACTACTCAGTCAAAGCAAGAGACCTCTGAAGAATATAACCCCTGGAATCAAAGAGAGCTAGCTATGTAAGGGAAGAACTCAGTTCTTAAGAGGGGATCCCCCTTGGCTTTCTCATTTACACATGTACCAGAAGACAGTTGGGGATGTGTGGGGAATTATCTTTTCTTCCTCATTCCACCATTCCCAATGGCATTGTGGTTTAGAAAAGAACTCATCCAATCAGCAGGAGCAGGCCAAAATAAAGTCCAGCTGAGTGACCACCTGTTTAGTAGAAACACTTTACACAGTAGGGAATAGCATAAGATTGCCACAACAGAAGAAATGATACAAGGGTTTTACAGCACTGGAAATATGTTGTTTTGGCTACATGAGGGCCATATGTATGCTATTCTATCAATACACTCTTTGTAGGTATCCATTCTTTTTGCCAACACCACTTGCATTCATTGAAAGTTTATGGAAGAAATGTGTTCTTTTTTATCAACTCTTCATACTATATCAGTTCTGTAAATGGCTTTTTCTGGGTTAATTCTGTTTACCAACAATTGAAATAAAATGAAATAATAAAGGCTCATGTGTTCTAGTTTTTGGAAAGCAGACCCACAAACTACCCTGAACCTGTGGTAAATACCTCCCTACAGGGAACCAATCCTTGTATTCTAGTTGCTAATAGTTCCGGGAAGGGCTCCTGTTTAAGGGTTTATTCAGTTGTGTGGTAGAGTTGATAGTGGACTAGGTCTGGAATCAGGTCTTCCTGGTTGATTAATTAATTAATACTTATTAATTGTGTGATACTAGGCAAGCCACTTAAGTCTTGTTTGTCTTAGTTTCCTTACATATGAAATAGGGATAGTAATAGTAGCAACCTCCAAGGGTTCTTATGAGGTTTAAATAACTTAAAAAGTATAAAATGCTTAGCACAGTAAGTACTGTATAAATGTTAACTATTAGTGTTATTAGTGGCAATAGCATTCCTACAATGAGTTAGCATGGGAAAGAAGTTAGCATGAGTTCGCAAAGGCTCATGCCAACATAGTATAAAATCTTTTATTTCTGACCAACTTGTAAGATTTCAAATACTAGTCTAGTTAAGAGCTGAATGTCTCTTCACTCACCATCTCAGCTAATTCAGTGAGGCTAATCAACAAGGAAATTGTCATTAGGAAATTATTCTTTTCAGTTATAATAACTTATTTAGACAATGAACTAAATTCAGGAAGGATTGTAGTCTCTGTCAATGGAGAAAATACTCAGGATCATGAAATAGCTTAAGTCCTTGAAGCTGTGGGGAAAAAGTATCCATAGAGAAAAAAGAAATGGTAGGCAAATACAATAAAGTTAGAATTGTAAGTATGCAAAAGTATATTTAAAAAAAATACCTAGAAACACTGCTGGGTCAAAGGGTATGCACAGTTTGATAACTTTTTGAGCATAGCTCCAAATTACTCTCCAGAATGGTTGGATTCATTCACAGTATCACCAACAATGTATTAGTGTCCCAGTTTTCCCACATCCCCTCCAACATTCATCATTATCTTTTCCTGTCATTTTAGCCAATCTGACAGGTGTGTAGTGGTATGTCAGAGTTGTCTTAATTTGCATTTCTCTGACCAATAGTGATTTGGAGCAACTTTTCTTTCTTTTTTTTTATATAAAGCTTTTTATTTACAAAACATATGAGTGATTTTTCTACATTGACCTTTGCAAAAACTTTTTTTCCCAAGCTTTTCCCCTCCTTCCCCCCACCCCCACCCCTAGATGACAGGTAATCTAATACATGCTAAATAGGATAAATTATATGACAACTAGAATACATGTATACATATCTATACAGTTATCTTACTGCACAAGATACATCAGATTCAGAAAGAGAGAAGAAAATAACAAGCTAAGAAGGAAAACAAAATGCATGGAAATATTCACAGAAAGCGTTAAAATGCTGTGTTGTGGTTCACACTCAGTTCCCACAGGCCTCTCTCTGGATGTATATGACTGTCTTCATCGCTGACCAACTGGTTTGAATCACATCATTGTTGAAGAGAACCATGTCCATCAAAATTGATCATCGTATAGTCTAGTTGCTGTGTATAATGTTCTCCTGGTTCTGCTGATTTCACTCAGCATCAGTTCATGCAAGTCTCTCCAGGCCTCTCTGAAATCCTCCTGTTGGTTGTTTCTTATGGAACAATAATATTCCATAACATTCATGTACCATAATTTATTCAGCCATTCTCCAATTGATGGGCATCCTTTCAATTTCCAGTTTCTTGCCACTAAAAAAAGGGGTACCACAAACATTTTTGCACATTGGGTCCCTTTCCCTCCTTTAAAATCTCTTTGGGATATAGGCCCAGTAGAAACACTGCTGGCTCAAAGTGTATGCACAGTTTGATAACTTTTTGAGCATAGTGGAGCAACTTTTCATATGACTAGAGATGATTTTAATTTCATCATCTGAACATTGTCTGTTCATATCCCTTGACCACTTATCTATTGAAGGGTAGCTTGAATTCTTATATATATGAGACAATTCTCTATATATTTTAGAAATGAGGCCTTTATCAGAACCATTGGGCTTATATCCCAAAGAGATCTTAGAGGAGGGAAAGGGACCCACATGTGCAAGAATGTTTGTGGCAGCTCTTTACATAGTGGCTAGAAACTGGAAACTGAGGGGATGCCCATCAATTGGAGAGTGGCTGAATAAATTGTGGTATATGCATGTTATGGAACATTATTGTTCTGTAAGAAACGACCAGCAGGACGATTTCAGAGAGGCCTGGAGAGACTTGCATGAACTGATGCTGAGTGAAACGAGCAGAACCAGGAGATCATTATGCACAGCAACAACAATATTACATGATGATCAATTCTGATGGACATGGCTCTCTGCAACAAAGAATTGTCTCAAACCAGTTCCAATTGTTCACGGAAGAAAACCATATACATCCAGAGAGAAGGATATGAAATATGGACCACAACATAACATTTTCATGCTCTCTATTGAGGTTTGCTTGCATTGTGTTTCCTTTCTCTGATTTTCTTTTTTTTTTTCTTGTAGATAGGATTTTTCTTGCACAACTTGTCAAGTATTTCAACATTATTAACATGTAATGGACTTCCTGCCATCTAGGGGAGGGGAGGGGACTGGGGGTAAAATTTGTAATGGAAAGCTTTGTAAAGATCAATGCTGGGGAACTACCCATACATATGTTATACAAATAAAAAGCTTTAATAAAAATAATATACCAAACCTAAATTTAGTAGTTAGCCTAGTTACAGAATGATGATTCCTGGGACCTGTCAGGGTATCTACTTTAACTCTCATTTTATTTGACCTATTCTTCCATTTATTCACACATTTTTCTCTCTTCTTTTGAGTTTAATATATTTCTACACTAAAATCTTTGTGTGAATTCTCTTTCTCTGTGTATGTGTCTCTTTATGTAAATGTATTATACCTTTCTTTATCCAGTTCAAGTAAAAATAAATGTGAAATGATGCCCACTTTTCATGTCTTTTACATTTGTGTAGATTTTGTCTTGCATAGCTTCCTACTTCTTTTGCTTTTTCACTATAGTGTATATTTTCCCTTCTTTGTTCCCAGTCAACAATGGAGTAAAACAGGGCTGTGTGCTTATTCCCATGCTTTTTAGCATGTTGTATTCAGTGATATTATCAGATGCTTTCAACAAGAATCAAAATGAAATCAAGTTCAGCTATCCCTGATGATAAATTATTTAACTCGAAAAGGAAGTGGAAGTAGAGTTGGTGCATTGGTGCACAACTTTTTATTTATAGATAATTGTGCACTCAATGCAGTCTTTGAGGCTGAGATGCAGCAGTATATGGATTGATTCTTTACCATGCATGCTAATTTTGACTTGACAATTAGCACCAAGAAAATAGAAGTTGTTCACCATCCAACACTATATCATCCATGCTTAAAATTATCTGTTACAGCAAACAGAGAAAGTTTGAATGTTGTTTATACAAAAAATGATGATGTTGGTGCATGCATTATTAGAGTTAATCCAGTGTTTGGGAGGCTCCAAGAGAAAGTGTGGGCAAGAAAAGATATTACACTGCTTACTAAATTGAAGGGCTATAGATCCATTGTGCTGACCTCATTGTTATATGCCTGTAAAATCTGGGCAGTCTATCAGCACCATGGTAGAAAATTAAACTGCTTCCATTTGAATTATTTTAGGAAGATTCTGAAGATAACCTGGCAAGATAAGGTAATAGACATTGAAGTCCTTTCTTGAATTACATTATCTAACAATCAAACTCTATTGCAGAGTCCAACTCTGATGGGCTAAACACTTTGTTTAAATGCCAAATGTATATTTGCCTAAAAACTCACACAAAGCAAGCCTCACATGGAGGTTGGAAGAAGCAACAAAAGAATACTCTTGAGTACTTTGGCATTGATTGTGACACATGGAAGATATTGGCACAGGATTGAACCATTATGGCATGTGTACTTCAAAGAAGGTACTATGGATTTTGATAAAAGAGAATTGATGTAGCTCAAAAGAAACTTTAAATATAAAAATTTAGAGACATTTCCATCTGAAATGTTCATATGGACTATTTGTGCCATTCCTGTGGTAAACTTTTGTGAGCTCATTTTGATATGAGCAATCATAGTCAGATAATTGTATATTAACTCACATTGTGATGTCATTTTGATCCTCTTTGAATATGGAAGGACAAACTTCAAATGTGTATGTGTGTGTTTATGCAGATGTAGTATACTTTTGAGTTTGAGTAAAAGTAAATATTAAGTGATATTCACTTCTCCAATCTTCCTCATTTTCTCAGATTTTTACTTTCATGCCTTCCTCCCCAATTTCTCTGCCCCCTGCCCAATGTATTTCCATTCTTGTTTTAAAAACCTCAAATAAGACAAAATTATTTCCTCCCTAATGGATGATGTTATTATTAGAGGCTAAAGGGACCATTGCATCCTTTCACCTCACCCCCCCATTATATGTAAATAGTTCTCACTTGTGAAGTCTTTTCTGATTGGTCAATTTTATTTAGTTTTTATATTTTTATTGACTTATGTTTGTCAGGTTATTTTTAATATGAAAAAAGTTAAGGGTGGAGCAAGATAGTAGAGAATAGACAGGACTTTGCTTTACCTCTTCCTGGCTTCCCTCAGAATCAAAAATAGATCAAGTCTCTGATGGATTTTGGAATGACAGAACCCATAAATTTCCAGCATGAGATATCTTGGAGGGACTTCAGGAAAAGTCTGTCTCATTTAGGTGGGAAGGAGGGAGAGTGAACCCAGGCCAGAGCAGACATGACTCAGGGAAGTCTAGGATGGAGAAGCCCAAGGGGGAAATCTAGTGAGAGGCTCTTAGTCAAAATAGAGCAGCATTGACTTCTGATTCAGAAGGCCTGTGGATCAGCAGACTAGCTTTGACTATATTACTACAGAAGTTAAATAGTGAGCCAATAAACCCCATCATAACAAGCAGGATTTGACCAGGCCCACCAAGTGCAGGGAGGAAGCACACAGCCCTACTAGCCCCAGGACAATGTAAAACTTCTGTCATTTTGTAGAGGAAATTTGAGATAATATCCTCTGTGCAGCTAGGAGTGGACCTTAACCTTTACAAATGAACAAAAAAGCAAAAAGAGCTTTGACCATAGGTGGCTGTTATGGAAACAGGGAAGAACAAACCTCAAACTCTGAAGATACTAAAGGCAAAACACTTCCAGATAAAGTCTCTAAGGGGGGAATATGAATTGGTCTTCAAATCAAAAGGCTCTTTTGAAAGAATTCAAAATGGATCTTAAAAGAAAATTATAAGAAAAATGAAGAAATGGAATGAGGGCTTTGTAGGAGAGTTTGGAAAAGGAAACACAGAAATTGCCTGGATAAAACAACTCCTTAAAAATATATTTGGTTAAATAGGAAAAAAAAGTATTGAAGAATCCACTTCTTCAAAAATAGATTTGGCAGAATAGAAAAAAAGACAACAACTTCTTGAAAAATAGAATTGGTGAAAAGGAAAAATAGAACAATTCCTTAAAAATAGAATTGGTGGAATGGAAAAAGAGAATAACTTCTTGAAAAATAGAATTAGTGAAATAAAAAAATAACCCAATGAATAAACCAAGTCCTTTAAAAGTTCAATTGGCCAAATGCAAAAGAAGATAAAAAAAAATTACTGAAGAAAATAGTTCACTAAAAAATTAGAACTGGACAAATGGAAAGAATGACTCAATAAGACTTCAAGAATAAAACAAAACCAAAAAAGAAAAAAGAAAAAGAAAAAAAAAGAAAAAGAAAAAAAAGAAAAAAGAAAAAAAAAGACAATACCTCATTAGAAAAACAACTGCCCTGGAAAATAGATAAAGAAGAAATAATCTAAGAATTATTGGACTACCTGAAAAACAAAATGACAAAAAAGAGCCTGGACAACATCTTTCAAGAAATAATCAAGAAAAGCTCTAGAACATGAGGGTAAAATAACTTTTGAAAGAATGCACTGATCACCCCCTGAAAGAGACCCCAAAATAAAAACTCTGAGGAATATTGTAGCTAAATTGCAGAATTATCAGATGAAGGAGAAAATACTGCAAGCAGACATAAACAATTGAAATATGGAGGATCTACAATCAGGATTTACTCAGTATTTAGCAGCTTCCACTTAAAGGATTAGAGGACCTTGAATATGACATTCTAGAGCATATAGGACCTTGGACTACAGCCAAGAACCAACTTGTTTGCAAAGGGAAGCATTATCATATAGGGGAAAAATGAACATTTAATGAAATAGGGGATTTTTCAATTATTTTTCAGAGAAAGACCAGGACTGAACAGAAAATTTGATCTTCAAACTCAGGACTCAAGAGAAGCATAAGAAGGTAAAAAGTAAGGAAAAAACTGCATTTTTTAAAGGTTAAAATATTTATAATCCATACAAGGAAAGATATGTGTTACTCTTGAGAATGGTGTCTTTGTCGGGGGTATACTTAAAGGAAGTAGATACATTAAATTTAATGCAATGATATAAAAAAGAAACTGGGGTGGAAAGGGGATTGTATTAGAGGAATAGGAAAGAAGAGGTAAAATGGGATAAATTGCATCACACAAAAAGGCAAAAAAACCCTATAAAATTGAGGGAAAGAAGGGAGAGGGATGAGCATTGTTTTAACCTTAATCTCATGGGATTTGACTCAAGGATGAATATCACACATACTTAATTCGGTATAGAAGCTTGTTTCATCCATAGGGAAGTAAGAGGAGAAAGGGTAAAGGAAAGGGTGAGGCTAATAAAAGGGAGGGTAGAAGTAGAAGGGAAAAGGTATAAGATAGGAGGAGGGGCTAAAAAATGGAGGGCAGATTAAAGGAGGTGATGATCAGAAGCAAAACATTGGTGAGGAGAAAAAGAAGAAAAAGAGAGGGAAAAACATATCTTGGGAAAAATAGGAAGGCAGGAAATAGAGTTAGAAATATTAACTGTGAATGTGAATGGGATGAATTCTTCCATAAAAAGGAAGTGGATAGCAGAGCAGATTAAAAGACAGGATCCTACAATATATTTGTTTACAAGAAACACATTTGAAGCAGAGACATACATACAGAGCAAAGGTAGAAGGCTGAAGCAGAATCTGTTATGCTTCAAAGTAAAAAATAAAACAAAACAAAACAGGGATAGGTATCCTGATCTCAGATCAAGCAAAAGCAAAAAATAAATTAAAAGAGATAAGGAAAGAAATTACAACTTGCTAAAAAGTACCAGAGATAATGAAGTAATATCAACACTAAACATATATGCATTAAGTAATATAATATACAAATCCCTAGAGGACAAGTTAAAAGACTTGCAAGAAAAAATAGACAGCAAAATTATACTAGTGGGGGATCTCAACTTCCTTCTATCAGAACTAGGTGAATTGAATAGGGACAGAAAGGAATATACATTTTTTTTCAGTGATATATGGAACCTGCATAAAAATTGACTGTATATTGTGGGATTAAAAACCTCACAATCAAATGCAGAAAAGCAGAAATAGTTAATGTATCCTTTTAATATCATGATGCAATAAAATTATATGTAACAAAGGACCTTGGAAAAATTGACCAAAAATTAATTGGGAACTAAAAAATCTAATCCTAAAGAACGACTGAGTAAAACAACAAACCATACAATCAGTAACTTCATCCAAGAAAATGACATTAATGAGACAACATACAAAAATGTAGGGCATGCAACTAAAGTAATTCTTGGGGAAATTTTACATCTCTAGATACTTACATGAATAAAATAGAGAAAGAGAAAATAAATGAATTGGGCATGCAACTAAAAAAGCTAGAAAAAGAACAAATTAAAAAATCTAATTAAATACCAAATTTGAAATTCTGAAAATAAAAAAAGATTAATAAAATTGAAAATAAGAAAAATATTGAACTAATAAACAAAACTAATAGGTGATTTTATGAAAAAAACAAAACAGATACATTTTTAGTTAATTTGATTAGAAAAAGAACAAAAAAAGAGAACCAAATTAGCAGTATCAAAAATGAAAAGGATGAATTTACCAGCAATGAAGAAGAAATTAAAATAATGATTAAAAGCTATCTTGCCCAACTGTATGCCAATAAATTTGATAATCTAAGTGAAATGGATACTTACAAAAATATAGATTGCCCAGCTTAATAGAGGAATAAATTACTTAAATAGGTTCATTTTATAAAAAAGAAATTGAAAGGGCTATTAATCCAGTGCCAAATAGATTTACATTGAATTCTACCAAACATTTAAAGAACAATTAATTCCAATACTATACAAACTATTTGGTAAAATAGGGAAAGAATGAGTCCTACCAAGTTCCTTTTGTGACATAGATATGGTATTGATACTTAAACCAGGAAAAGTCACAACAGAGAAAGAACATTACAGACTAATTTCACTAATGAATATTGATGAAAAATCTTAAATCAAATATTAGCAAAGAGGTTACAGCAAGTTATCACTAGCATAATAAATCATGACCAAATAAGATTTATACCAAGAATTCAGGGCTGGTTCAATATCAGGAAAACTATTAGCATAATTGACTATATCAATAATCAAACTAATAGAAATCATATGATTATTATATGTGTATGTACATATAGCACCTATATACAATATGCCAGATATATATTTATATAGATGTATCTATATATGAGAAAACTTGTTCTTTCTCCTATTAGAATGTAACTATGAAAGTAAGTATTATTTCACAATTTGTATTTCTATCCCTAGCATATAACACAGTACCTGGGACAAAGTTAGCACTTTATTAATTGAGTGTTTCCTTGAGAACATGAATAAAAAAGTTAAATAATGTTGGTTGTAGTGCCTATCCTAACTTTATAATTTTTTATAATTCTTATAGAAATATAATATATATATATATAATTCTTATATAAATATTATATATATAACATATAATATATATTAATAAATATAATTCTTATAATCCTGAAAAGTAGCCACTTACTTTTTCTCCATTTTCTATTTCTATCTCTAATCCATCTCTTTCTTTTGCAATAACTTCTTAGTCACATGAGGACTTTCTTTAGGTACCAGAAAGTCTTTTGAAAAATCTAAACCTGGTGGCAGCTAGATTGTGTAGTGAATAAAGCATCAGCCCTGGAGTCAAGAGGAACGGAGTTCAAATCTGACCTCAGACACTGCACAGTTCTTAGCTATGTGATCTTGGGCAAGTCATTTAATGCCTATTGCTTCAAAAAAAAAAGGCAAGGAAGGAAGGAAGAAAGAAAGAAAGAAAGGAAAAGTCTAAACCTATTAAGCTCTTTGTATTGCTTTTATCCATATGCAAAGTTTCTGCCAAAGATGAAATTATCACGAGTTCTGTTTACAGAAAGCATATGCTCTTTTCTCTACTAGATTATGTTTGTGTTTATATTCAATGATCTCACATTTTATTATAGATTCTACCAGTTGATGAATTTGGAAATGAGCTCTCTTATATTATACTTTTCAGCTTTACCTTGGGTTAAGTAACCAAATGGAGAGGCAAGTGGGACACTTGCAAATAATAATTCTGACATTTGTGGGCATGGTTCAGTTGATCCAAATACAATATGAAGAAGCAGAAGAATTTAAATTAAATAAAACAAAATCAAAAGCCCAACTATGTTGGACTTAGGTTAAATTTCCCAGAATGAAGTGAATTAATCAATATCACTGATTCTTCTGAGGAGAATTTAGTAGTGAGAGCCCTGGAAGGACTTGATTTACTAAGTCCCAGGCTAAGCATTCCTTCTTAAAAAGGAAATACCAATTTGAGGGCTTTACATTAATATCACTTTTCATTCTGATTAAAAAAAGACTAAAAGTGACAGAGAATTCTTTAAATCTAGAATTTCCAGGATGTGAAGATGAGTGTTACTAGCAGTTTTCCATTTCCTAC
>JAJPUD010011586.1:32241-53847 GCA_023553655.1 Myrmecobius fasciatus
TTGCTCTCTATCTCTCTTCCCTCACAAACACACACATGTATATATACATATATATGTGGGTATATATATATATATATATATATATATATACTCTTTCATAGCTATGTATCTATAACTTTGTAAAATTTTTTGAGTGTCATATTAATAAGGGGTATTATTATTGTTTCAAGGGCATCAGAAGAGATACTAGAAATAATATTTTTGAAATAAGAATTCTGTGATGGAATAGGATTTTAGTATGATGACCTGCTACCTTCTGCAACTTTGCTGAGAAAAGACACTTCATAAATATTGACTGAAAAGTTGACTGAAGAGAGACATAGCCCTTCTCTGAAGTGGTGAGGCTTACTAATCATAGCACTCATACTGAACAAGATAGCAGGAAATCCTGAAGAACAGTACAGCTACACACTCTTGTGAAGCCCAGTGAAAAATTAATCAAATTTGTTATGAGTTGTAACCTTTCCTTGCGGGGAAAAGTTTACTCACCATAGAAACCTGCCTTTCTCAAGCTGATGGCAAAGACAACCTAGAAAATTGCCTTAAAGGAGCTGTAGCTCTCCCTTGAAGTGGGGAAGCTTATTTAACATTAAGAATAGCAGATGAGCTAAAGCAGTAGAAGTAATACCTAATGAGGAATGGAGATGAAGCACTTGATGGGAGCATATCCAGAAGAGATAGAATAATAATCTTGTAAGTAGTTATTGGTAAGTAGTTCAGCAATTTCAGAGGCATAAATTAGTCCTCTACAAGTATACCCTTTTCATATATGAAAAGAGTACTGGATATGGAGTTAGAAGTCCTGTGCCATTTAATATATAAGGTAAACAGTGAGATTTATATATAAATATATATATATATATATACATATGTATGTATATATACACACACATATATATACATATACATATGTATATGCATGCATATATATATATGTATATGCACATACACACATACACAACACACACATACTTATCAACTTGAAGTGCCATATGAGTAAAGTATTTTCACACATGAAACAGTATACTTGTAGAAGCAGCTAGATACCACAATAGATAGAGCACTGGACTTGCAATCAGGAAGACCTTAGTTCAAATCTGGGCTCAGACATAAGCAGTGTGAACCTGGAAAAATCACTTAACCTCTGTATGTTTCAGTTTCTTTACTGTAAAATGGGGATATCTCCCAAGATTGTTGCAAAGATCAAATTTTAAATAAAGATAAAGTGCTTAGCTCAGCACCTGGCACATAGCAAATGTACTATATTATAGTATAAATATAATGCACAATAGGTAACAGCTATTAGCCACATATCTGTTACATGTTCTTTGCATTTGAGTCTCTAAACATGAGTTGCCTAATTATAAATATTTCTGATGTATGTATGTCTCATGAATGATCCCTATACATGTTTCTTTTTTTCTTCCCACTGACATTATAGATATTTATAGTTAACTGAGGTTAATGCTCACAAAAGGAAAAGTTTTATAGTTTATTTCTGTGTAATTTCAACAAATGCCTTTGCTTTGGACTGTGCGCATTCTACATGACTGGTAAATATAAACTCATAAGTTTGGATTTATGAACTTTGATTTAGAGATAATTCTGATCTACAAAGTATCTAGAATCTGGTAGAGTTTGGGGAAGTCTAATGGCTGTGGAAGAATCCATGTGCTATAGTTTAAATCTCTATTTTCCTAGATGAAAGGACTCAAGTTTATCTCCTTAAAATATTAGCTCAAACAAATAAACATCATTTGCTTTCATTTTTTTTAAATGTAGCATAGAATCTTTAAACTTATTGCAAATAAATCAGATTTTGGAGTAAAGTTATTAAAGAAAATCAACAAGAACCTTTTCTGGTGTGTTATGTTTGGTGGTTGTGATCACTGAAATGAAATACCAGGTTAAATAAAATGCTAATTCACTTAAGCACTGTTATTTTTTAAAGCCTTTTTTGATGACTAGAATGTAATATAATGAAATCACAAATGGTAGAATAATCAAATTTCTGAGAAAGTTATCAATAGAGAAGTTGATACCTGAATACCATGTGGAACACTTAGAAAATACCTCCCACTTGTGGAAAATCAAAGGAATCTAAACTCTGAAGAATAACAAAGTGTAGGGCATGTGGTGAACACTTTCAGAGACAGAGCCTCCTTTCAGCTGTTACAAAAAAAAATTGTCATTTTCAATTGCTCAAGATATTTGTTCTAAACAATTTGATTAAGGTAAATTTAGAAATCACTGAAACTTTGTTAAAGAAGGTGAGATTTGAATGTAGTTCTGAGACACATTTTTCTAACATTATTTGAGTGCTGTTATGCAATCTCTGTGTATGAATCCCAACGGGAAGATATACCTAATGGATGATCTATTGCCCTAGGCAGCATAGGTACAGTGTAGAGCAGTGGTGTCAAACTAAAATAAAAATGGGAACCATTAAACCAGACATAAGGATTCCTGTGGGCCATACATTGACTTAATTTTTAAATATAATAATATCAATATTTTATTGCATTTTAATTTATCTTTAAAAAATATTTCCCAATCACATTTTGATCTGGCAAGAGAAATGACCTCAGATCCAGGTTGATCCAGTTTCAAGGATCACTTGTGACATATATTGACTGAATGACCCTGGTCTCAATGACCCAAGTAATTTAATCTCTAAATCCTTTACAGAAATACATACACATACGCATGCATGTGTACACGTGGTTTTGTCATATGTGTGTATATTCACATGTGTGTATGCATGCTCACATGCATGAGCATATAAAACTGTGACAATGGGAAAGTCATTTACCATCTCAAAGCTTTAGCAAGTATAATTTGTAGAGTAGGGTGCAATCTGTAAGAGAAAGAGAGAGAGTTTCTGATCTAGGAGTTTCCTATATGATTGAAATTTGTAGTCTACTCCTTTTGCCTACATTTATACCTTACAATTACTTCAGTTAATTCCAAATTGCCATGCCCTCACTGGCAAGGGTAGAGCCTTTACAAATTCAGAATATAGCTCTTCCTATATGAATAAGTGGTATCATGGATTTTTTGCCTCCAAATCATCTGTTAGTTAAATTTCTAATGGTGAGCCTTTTCCAACTTAGCTAGTCTTGCCCTCAGATGATAGTCCAAATTTATGCACATATTGCATATATAAATAAATAAGGTTATTTTATTTGTCTATTTACCTGTATATGTATGTATATACATATGTATGCATGTATGTTTTTATATATCTCATCTATCTACCTATCTATATGTTCATCCATCTGTTTGGAGCCAGGATTACATTCTAATAGGTTAGTTCTCTTCTTATCTTGCCCAAATTAGATCTCCATGTTTTTTAGATTTTTCAAATTACTTTGCCCTTTTCAGTTTCTCTCTATTGTTTGTTTTCTCACATCAGAATTTAAGTTTCTTGAGGAAAGGGGTTCTCTTTCTTGTTTTTATTTGTTTCCTCCATGCTTAATGTCATGCTTGGTCCACAGTAAACAAATAATAAATGCTTTATCTTTCTAGGACCATATGCTAACAAACTAAGAAGATTGCATACAAAACAACAAAGAAAACATCAGTAGCAACCAAATCTTTCACTGGTAATATTTTGTTCAATTCTGGGTGCCTCATTTTAAGGACATTGTTAAGGTAGATAACATTCAGAGAAGACACCCTAGAATGATGCATAGATATTGCCATAGGAGGATCCATTACATAAATTGGGAATGTTTAACTTGGAAAAGGGAATGCCCGACAAGGAAGCAGCAATTTCATTCAAACATTTCAAGGGCTGTTTGTGGCAAATGAGATTAGATTTATTTTGCTTTGCTCTAAAGGGCAGAATTAGTATCAATGTGCAAAAGTTCTTGAGGGACAAACTTAAGCTTGACATAAAAAACAAGCAAAAAATTAAAAAACAAAAAATAAAAAATAATTCAAATTTACTTTTCCAAATACATGTAAAGATAGTTTTCAACATTCATTTTTGGAAAATTTTGTGTTCCAAATTTTTCCCCTCTCTCTTTTACCTCCCTCCTCCCCAAGACAGTAAGCAATCTGATATATTATATATTATTATATATATTATACATACATATATAATTAATATATTATTATATATAAAAGAATGTCAAAGTCTTTTAAAAATATTTCCATACTTGCCATGTTGTGCAAGAAAAGTCAGACACAAAAAGAAAAAAAACATGAGAAAGGAAAAAATAAACAAATGAAAAGATGAAAATACTATGCTTCAATTTACAGTTTCCATGGTTCTCTCTCTGGATATAGATGGCATTTTCCATCCCAATGAAATTGCCTTGAATCAATACAGTGTTGAAAAAAGCCAAGTCCATCATAGCTGATCATCACATAATCTTCTTGTTACTGTGTCCAATGTTTTCTTGGTTCTGCTTGCTTCACTTGATATTGATTCATGTAAGTCTTTCCAGGCTTTTCTGAAATTAGGCTATTCATCATTTTTTATAGATCAATAATATTCCATTACATTCACATACTATAACATTCAGCCATTCCCCAACTCGGTTTCCATTTCCTTGCTACTATACAAAGGGCTGATACAAACGTATTTCTACATGTGGCTCCTTTTCCCTCTTTTATATTTTGTTTGGGATACAGACCTAGTAAGAGACACCCCTCAATCAGAGTTATGCACAGTTTCATAGTCCTTTGGACATAATTCCAAATTGCTCTTCAGAATGGTTGGATCATTTCACAATTCTACCAGCAATGCATTAGTGTCCTAGTTTTGCCACATCCCCTCCAACAATTTATCATTTTCTTTTCCTGTCATTTTAGTCAATCTGAAAGGTGTGAAGAGTTGTTTTAATTTGAATTTATCCAATCAATGGTGATTTAGAACATTTTTTTATATGACTAGAAGTGGCTTTAATTTCTTCATCTGAAAATTGTCCGCTCATATCTTGACCATTTATCAACTGAGGAATGGCTATATATTCTATATATTCTAGGAATTAAATCTTTATCAGAAACACTGGCTTTAAAAACTTTTTACTCAGCTTTTTGCTTCCCCTCTAATCTGTGCTACATTGTTCTTGTTTGTGTAAAAACTTTTAAATTTAATGTAATCAAAATTATCATTGTGTCTCTCTCAGTTTCCCTCAGTTATTGTCTCAGTCTCCCTCAGTTACTGTCTCAGTTTCCCTCAGTTATTGTCTCAGTCTCCCTCAGTTACTGTCTCAGTTTCCCTCAGGTGCAGTATCAGTCTCTTTTAATTGCTGTTTCAGTTTCCCTTAATTGCTGTTTCAGTTTCCCTTAATTGCTCTGTCCCAGAATAGAAATCCCTACTTACTGACCTTCAGAAATAATTGGACTCACATTCCAAAGTAATCATGAAACCTCTAGATGGCCAGCCTTGACCTACCTCTTATCTATCTATGCGACCCAGACAAGCAGTCTGCTTTGGCAAGGCTTCTTACTCCCTAACCTATCAGAAGTGAATTTGTGGTTTCCTTGGACACCAGATGTGCTCAGCTGTTCCCATGAGTTCTTTGTCTCCCTGAGCTATAGGAACCTATATTAATCCATGATTTTCCTCAATGGAGTGCTGTGTACTTTGTATTCAGTCAGCTAACATTGGTATTGAGTACTTTGTATTCAGTCGGCTAACATGGCTGTGGCTGTGTTGGTCCCTTGCCTGGACTGTGTGCTTTGAGACATGAGTCCCACCAGTCTTGATCCATAGCTATGGATTCTGAACTCTCAATTAACATCAATAAAGCATTACCTAATTTCCATGTGTGATACTGCCTCAGTTTCTCCCTGAGCATTACATTATAATGTTCCTAGTTCTTCCAAATCTGACAGGTAGGCTATCCCTTTATGCCCAAATTATGAACCCATTTTGACTTTATCTTGATTTAGGGAATTAGATGTTGGTCAATGGGTGACATATTATTTTCAAAATTTCCCAGCAATTTTTGCCAACTAGTGAGTTCTTATCTTTGGGTTTATCAAACACTAGATTACTTTAGCCATTGGCTATTGTGTCTTGCATTCTAATCTATTCCACTGATCCATTACTTTATTTTTTAGCCAGTATCAAATGTTTTTGATGACTACCACTTTATAATTCAGTTTTACACTTGGTACAGCTAGGCCACCTCTCTTTGCATTTTCCCCCATTAATTCCTTGATATTCTTGACCTTTAAACAAACAAATAATAATAAAAAAAAACCTAACTACCTAATAATTTGAGTTAGCCAAGTTAGAATGAGTTGCCTTGGGAGATGGTGGGCTCCCTTTTACTAGAGGTTTATAAGCAAAAACTGAATGACTGTCAGCCTTTCATACAAAATATTTCTCCCCCTTGTATGTTTAGATTAAAAGAAAATGAAGCTTCCTTTCAATTCTGAAATTCTGAGATCCAGGCATGCTAATTTGCCAAACAATAGCTATTGAAGCCAAGCATCAGGGTAATGTTAATGAAAATGGTCTAATGGATCTTAGAGAAAAAGAACAACAACTGGTTTTAAGACCCAGCTTATAAGAGCTCTGATTCCTATTAATTGTTTGATTTTGCACAAGTTATTTAAGATTAACTGAACCTCAGTTTCTTCACCTATAAAATAAAGAAAGTAATGATTTCTCTAATTATGCTTGTTCTTGTGAGGAAAATGTGTTGTAAGTCTTAAAATACCATATAAGTGTAAGCAATATTACAAGCAGTAAGCTTCTTTGTTAATCCAATGTATTTATGACCTCTTTGATCGAAGTATTTCATCAAATAATGCATATATGAAGACACCTATCTTAATTTCACATTCTTTCATACATATTCAATAATTAGAAACATTAAAATGAATCATTATGTATAATCGCTGACATTTTTATAAGGCTTTCCTCTTTTCAAAGTACATTATATGTATATGTATATATATATAGGATAATTTTTTAACACACCAAACAATACCTCAAAGTAAATCTGGCAGATATTATTATCCCCGTTTCACAGATGAAGAAACTGGTATTCTTAAAGAGGTAAACAGATCTTTTCCAGGTCACAAAGCTAGTAAAATGTAGAACTAAAACTTAACTCCAGATCTTCTGACTGAAAAGTCACTGATTTCCCGTCATATCATTCCATGTATGAATTTATAGGTTCTTATAAGGAGAGGAAGAAAATAACCATAATAAAACTCAAAAATATACCTTTTTTGGTGAAGTGACCAAATATAGTCAAAAAGAAAAAGGGAATAAAATAATATATTTGAGGATGGCATCTAAGCCAATCTTCTCCCCTTCTACCCCAATATCATTCCCTTTCGTTTACTTTCCATTTTAGATAAACTATATTATTTATCTATTCCTGGAAGCCAATATCCCATTTCCTGATTAAATAAATTTGCATAAGCCATGCCCCATGACTTGAAAATACTCTTTTTTTTTTATTGTTTTCTCAAATCCTTATTTTCCTTTCAACTTCAGATCAGGTGGCATTTCCCCCACACATTTCCCCCCAGATGTTGGATTGTTAATGCTAGCTCCCTCTTCAAACTACTTTTTGGTTTGTTTCCATCTTTTCCCTCAGACAGAATATGAATTCTTTGTAGCCAAAGACTTTTTTCACCTAGCATGGTACCTTTCACAGAGTTGGTGCCTAATAAATGTGTACTATCCTTACACTATTCACCTAGTGTCATATCTTTTTTAGCTTGGATTCTTTTTGAGTATTCATTAACAAGTGAATAGTTTTTTTGTTTGTTTGTTTGTTTGGTTGGTTTTTTTGTACTTCACTGAAACTAGTAGTGGATTGACATAATAATCCAAAGGATACAGTAAATTCCTATGTTTACCAACTATTGTGAACTATTATAGTAATTTTTGGAAAGCTATTATTTTTATTTGTATCTGGAAAAATAGCAGAATACTTATGCTCTAGAGCAACCATGAATTGTTAACAAAACCATATTATTAGAACTTTCTTTTAAATAAGTATAGGTCTAGTGAGGCTCTGATAAGGCAATTAAAATAACTAGTCATTAGTCTAATTTTATATTGAGATTATTCAGACAAATACTTAGACATGGTCTAGGCTTTATAGACATTTAGAGATTGATATCTTAAACCTTCACCCCAAAATACAATTCCTTTAGAATCATTCCTTCTTCCATAACTTCCATGACACATGAAGATGGATATACATAGTCTGTGCTTTAGATGGATGAACACATTTCAATAGCATTTCCAAACTATCCTCACCATTGCTTCAGCAATTTTTAAAAATGGGATTATTCTATTCCAATCTTTATATCAGATCTTTGTCATAATAGAATGGATTTAGAAGAGAAAATGAGAAAAAGAATCTGGCACTGGTACTACTCAAGTGAAATCTCAAACAAGGAAAGAGAGGCAGGGAAAATCCTTCCTTTAGCAGATAATTCAGAAAATTAATCAGCTGAAGACAAATTTGAACACAACAACTTTAGTTCACCTATCTTCCCTTAATTTATCTCCTAAAATCTTCCCTATGAGGAGTTTCTCCTGCCTGTCTACCTGTTGATCCAATATACCAACAGATTTATTGAATTGCTATGACCATATAAAGAACCAAACTATTGTAGAGTGGCTCAGAAACACCATTTTCTTATCAATATATGAACTATCTAGACTTATGATTATTTTAGGACTGAAGACCTTGTTACTGGAGACAGAAAACGTCAAGATTTTAGATTTTCTTCCTTCTATCAATTAGTTTATTTAAAAATATCTTTTATGGTGAATTGCAATTAGTTACTTATCATTACTTTGTGATTTGTATAGAGTTCCTCATTTCTTTATTTTGGTATAAAAATTAATAAAAAATTATTTAATGAACATTTCTTTTGTGTTTAATGAAAGAAATCATGTGAATTTCCTGAAACTTTTTTAACTATCAAAGAAATCTGATGAATTCACAAACTGTTTCAAAGGAAACCAATTAAAACAAGTAAATTAATAATAAAAATAATAGTTTATATCATCCCATTTGGGCTACCTACCCAGTTCAGCAGAATAAGGTATATAGATTGAGTCCCAGGAAGTGATTACTCTTAAAAATCCTAAAATTATTTCTCCTACAAATTCTAAAATACTTTTTTGGATCTGCAATTCCCCAAACAATAGCTTACAAGCCTCTATTGGTAAGATTCTCCTTAACAGTCAGTAGATAGAATTAAATAAGAACAATTACTAGATAGCATAGTGAACACAAATAGGTGGTATCTATAGGAAAAATGAGAACAAAGAGGTTACAATGGTGATGAGGAACAAACACAGAATATGTGTGGCCAAGGCAACTCATATTCCTGACATTCTAGGTTCTTTATTGCTTTCTCTCCTTTTATAGACCAAATGCTACTTTCCTCTGGGCAGAGCATCATTGCTTGGATAGGGACTCAACCAAACTCCTAGAGTCTACTCCTTTCTTTACTGTGGTTCTTGATTGTTAAGCTAGTTTCTTCTCCCTTGGATCCATAATTGGCTTTTTTCTTTTCTGAAAGAGGTCCCTTCTTGAAGCTGCCTTTTTGCCTTTAATGTTCCATTCTATGCCTATGTTTCTTTAGAGAGGTTACATCTTTAATCTCTTCTAGTTGTGTCTCAACTTTTTCACAAACATTCTTGAATCTTAAAACTCTCACACTAGTAATTGAAACATTTTCTACTGATTGGATATTCTGCCATGATCAATAGAGTTAAGGAGTGTTTCTCCTTGTTATAAACATAAGGTCACACATTCTGACTTCTGGATTGAACTGAATACAGATTACAGCAGGCTAGCTTTTAAAAAGGAGATCAGGGGAATGGCCAATTATTTTTACAAATTCTGGATGACATTCCCCTCAAAATCTATCTGAAAGAAATTCAAACTTTTTGAAGAAGCAGATTAACATCTTCTAAATACATTAACAGCTTGTCATCTTTATTATAAACCCCTTTATTTTCTGTAATTATGTCTGTTTTCATCCATAAACTATCTTGTGATCTGTGATTACATGGTATATCTTTGGGGCACTGGGTGTGGAAATCATTAGACCAAAATCACTTTCCACCCTTTTCAATAGGTAAATTTGTGTTGTGTTTTACTGTGGATACAAAATTATTTCACCTACATAATCTTATTTGGCATAGTACTCAGAGGAAATTTTAGGACTCCTGACTTTAGATCTCCAGAAGATACTTCCACAATAAAAATGCAACATTGGATGGAAAGAAAATTTTAAAAATGCTCCCACAGCTGTCACTTTTCCTTTTTAGCATAGGGAAATGGATGATAAAGGCAAGGCTATTAAGCATTCCTAATGGGTCTAAACACTCAAATAACCTTCCTTTGATGGCTTGACCTATCAATCTTTCTTAGACATTTCTCAGGACCTCCCAAGAACATTTCATTGTCAAGGGACTAATTTTCCCAGATCTCTGTGGCTGATCTAAACTGAGAGTCAATTTCCCAGTCATAGACTCACCTGACTCACCTATAGTATTCTCTAGAGTCTACACTTTAATGTGCTAACTATCAAGAACTAGCATTTTATCTTTCAGTTTATCAGCCTCTACACTAATACACCATTTTGAATATGTAAAATGTGCTTACTTCATCCAGTACTCTTTTCCTCCTTTTTTAAAGACTGGATAATGACACAGCACCTGCTAATTACATAGTGAGACTTAATGAGTTGTCCATAAAGCACTTTGAGGAACCCAAAGACATGCTTCGTACATAAATTGAAGGTTGTACAAAAGGACGAAAGGTTTAATATTCCATTAAGATTCCCCTGAGTCACACAGTCTTTCTCCCTTCTTTTAGCCTGCACTTTGCAACTTTAGCTCAGTGGGTTTTCTAAATTGTTTCTGTTAATTTTAGCTGTTTCTAGATAGATAGCCATATTCTAAGTGAATCATCAGGAAAATTTAGGATAGGAGCAAATAGCACACTGCTCTATTGCAAGCAGCTTAATCAGTTCTCTTAGGGAAGAGGAAAAAGACAGAAGATATATTTTCTTCTTAGGGCTCCTCCTGCGATGATACCATGTATATGTACATGGAATGGTATAAGCAGGAAAACAGTAAATTATATGAAGCTTCTTTCTGCTCTGTAGGTTGTTGTGTGTCTATAAATTTATTCTAGGTCACACATATTAAATATGTAGTCAAAGGGACACATGTAGTTGGTTGGTCAGGTTAGAGTTTGATTTGAGAGGCAGTATAGTAAAATAGAAAGAAGTATAGCACTGAATTAGAGGACATGGTTTCAAATACTTTTTATCATTTATTATTTCTGTGATCTTGGAAAAGACATTTAATTTTCTTAGGCCTCAGATACCTTATCTTTTTTTTTTTTTTAATTAAGATAGTAGATTAGGTGACCTTTGAAAAGGCATTAAATTTGCTATGAGAGGATCTGGCTTCAACTTCTCCCTTTTCTTTTCTTTCTTTTTTCCCCTTTTCTTTCTTTCTGTCTTTCTTTTTTTTTGGGTGAGGCAATTGGGGTTAAGTGATTTGCCTAAGGCCATACAGCTAATAAGCTTTAAGTATATTTGAACCCAGACACTCCTGACTTCAGAGCTGGCATTCTATCCACTGTGCTATCTAACTGCCCTTTGGTTCCATTTAAAAATTCTTTGTTATCAAATGATTTCAATCAAGATATTAAATCTGTCTATATTTCAATTGCTCATCTGTAAAATGAAGCAGTTGGAGTAGATAATTCCCAAGATTATTTTCACTTCTAGTTCTATGATCCCAAAACCCACAGTTATAGAGGTATGATTTTATCATCCTATGTAATCTTTTCCTATTGATTTGAGTCACTGAAAATTCTGAAGCAGTTTGGAAGGTTTGGGGTTTGTCAAATTGTAAATGTGATTAATTGTAGCCAAGACAGGGTAATGTTAGAGTTCACTTGTTTGAGCTGTGCAAGCTTTTACAATGTAAATAAATATTGCCTCATTTGTTACCTTATTGGATATAGCATTTTGCCCCTATTCTTAAGATTTATCTTTTGGATTAAGAAATCTATTTTGTAACCTGTTATTAAGCCAAACATTTTCCCCCACATTATGATTACAAAGGGTCCTATTTTCCTGTCCTTCCCACTCCCACACAGCTCTGCCTTTGATGAAATTTCAACAATAGAACTGAATCTCTTTCTTTCAAAACTTGAAGTAGAATATCAGAGACCATCCAGTCAAATTTGCACCTGAGCAAAAATTCCCTTCAGAATATCTCTTACAGATGATTGTTCAGTTTCCTCTCAAAAACATCGGGAGTTGAGAAATTCACTACCTCCACTTTTAAACAGCTCTAAATTGTTAGGGAGTTTTTCCTTATATCAACTGAAATCTGCCTTTCTGCAACTTCCACCCACAAACTTTTATTTCTTCCTTCTGGATCCAAGTGCAATTAAACCTAATCCTTTTTTTTTTTTTTTTTGCTTTTTGCTGAGGCATTTGGGGTTAAGTGACTTGCCCAGGGTCGCACAGCTAGGGACTATTAAGTGTCTGAGACTAGATTTGAACTCAGGTCCTTCTGACTTCCAGGGCTGGTGCTCTATCCACTGTGCCACCTAGCTGCCCCAAACCTAATCCTTTTACATTCTATAGGATGTTCTTCAAGTTTCAATCAGCAACTAGAACCACTAAATTTCCAAAGCAGGAAGACTATCAGTTTTCCCTTAATTTTCAATTCATCTCTTGCTCTCCAAATGCAGTGGTCTTAGTGCCTGCCAAAGGTGATCCACTAGGAAGCACAACAGGGTAACATATAATGAGCAGGATAATATAAATTCTCATGCTTATATTTAATATAAATATGTAAAATTTCTGATATCTTTTGTCTTTACATATATATGTATATATAAAGACAAAAGATATATATATATACTTTTATTTCCAAGTATATACCTTTCCCTCTCCCTGACTTCTTGAGTTTGTAATGCTCAGGGAGAAACTGAGGCAGTATCACACAGTGGAAATTAGGTAATGCTTTATTGATGTTAATTGAGAGTTCAGAATCCATAGCTATTGATCAGGACTGGTGGGACTAATGTCTCAAAGCACGCAGTCCAGGCCAGAGACTGACACAACAATGTCAGCCGACTGATTACAAAATACACAGCATTCCATTGCTGGAGTACACTAGTTTTATAATCTTCCTAGCCCAGGGAGACAAAGAACTCATGGGAACAGCTGAGCACATCTGGTGTCCAAGGAAACCATAAATTCAGTTCTGATAGGTAGGGAGTAAGGGATGCCTTGGCAAAGAAGACTACAGATAAGGGGGTAGGGGCTGCTGGAGAAGCTAAGTCTGGGTCGTTTAGATAAGAGGTAGGTCGAGGCTGACCATCTGGAGGTTTCATGATTACTTTGGAATGTGAGTCCAATTATTTCTGAAGGTCAGGAAGTGGGGATTTCTATTCTGGGACAGAGCAATTAAGGGAGACTGAAATAGCAACTGAGGGAAACTGAGGCAATAACTGAGGGAGACTGAGACAGCAACTGAGGGAAACTGAAACAGACACAAGTTCAGCAAAACTAGTCAACATTATAAGGTCTGGCAGTATCTATAATATTTCAAAACCATAGTCTATCACCTCTGGAAAAAAAAAATCTCTTCTCTGGGTTAAACTTGGCCATCCCATTTACATGACATTGAAGCTTGATGTTTGTTTTGTTTTGTTTATTTGTTTTTGCTTTTGGTAGCTGATCTTTCTATTTGAATTATTATAGTAATTACATAAGTTGTTTTCTTGATTCTGCTTATTTCTGAATAGTTCAAAATTCCCACCTTCCATCCTCTAAAACAACTTTTCATGCTTTTCTGAATCTTTCATCTTTAAAATTTATCCTCCTTAGTTGTTTCCCATTTGACTTTCTTCTCAGGCTGGGCTTTGCAGGTTAACACAGTTCTAGTTCTGTCAGTAGCATTGTCTTGACACCATTTGTAATCTTCTGGCATCTCTTTTGTTAGTTTTCCTATCCTTGATATGATATAGGATTCTGGGAGTCTTAAGCAGGAATTATTACCCTGCCCTTCAGTACCTTACATCACTAGACAGTGTCTTCTTACTCTGCATTTCCATTTTTTTTTCAAATTAGGCTTGAAATATCCAAGAAGACCCATTCTGTTAATCCCCACATTCAGGGATCAATAGAAACTAAGTTTCTTTCCCTTGTCCTGAGTTAAAGAGACAGTCACTTTCCCATTTTAAGATCCATTCATTAAATCCTTTTGAGCTTCTGAGGTGGGCAGTAGGGAAAGATGAATCAATTATGACCAAAAGTGCTCTAATAATTACAATAGGAAAATATTGCCTTAATATATGGCAGTACTAATTCTCACTGTTTTCATCCATCGATCTTGAGGATAGCAGGTTGACTTTGGGGGAAGCCATATTTAGTAATGGCACATATCAATTGTGATAATAATTCACAATTATGCAACACTATGGAGTTAACTAAGTACTTTACTAACAACTTTGAGAGATAGGTATTGCAAATGTTTTTATCCACATTTTACAAATGAAAAATGTTCATAAATGTTAAATATTGGAGCCAGTGTATAAAGACAAGTATTCTAACTATAGATCTATCATTTCTTTTGCTATAACATGTTCTCTATTATTAAACAAAATACAATGTTAATTTGTGATACAAAGATAATTCAGATATTAAAATCATTCACCTAGATAATTGGGAAATCTCCATCCCTACCTTGTTCAGATTGACAGTGAATTGACAGCTCCACCCTCACTGTTCAAATTTTTAATTTAATTTTTTCTGTCCCTAAACTCCTTAATTTAGTACTACAAACAATTATTAAGAACTCACTATGTTCAGGATGTTATGCTAAGCAATGAAGAGAATACAGAAGTGATATGAATTCTTTGCTCACATGGAAGCTATAGTATATAAAAATGATAACTGTATGAGAAGTATAAATCATGTTTTTTGGAGGTGCAAGGGACAGTACTAACATTTAAAATTTTTTTTTAATTTTTCTTTTCTTTTTATTAAAGCTTTTTATTTACAAAACATATACATGAGTAATTTTTCAACATTGACCCTTGCAAAACCTTCTGTTACAAATTTTGCCCTCCTTTCCCCAATCCCCTCCCCTAGATGGAAGTTAGACTAATACATATTAAATATGTTACAATATAGGCTAAATCCAATATATGTACGCATAGTAATACAATTATCTTGCTGCACAAGAAAAATCAGATCAAGAAGAGAAAAAAAATTGAGAAAGAAAACAAAATGCAAGCAAACAACAACAGAAAGAATGAAAATGCTATGTTGTGGTCCACAGTCCTCTCTCTGGATATAGATTGTTCTCTTTGTCACTGAACAACAATTAGAACTGGTTTGAATCATCTCATTGTTGAGGAGAGCCCGTCCATCAGAATTGATCATCATATAGTCTTGTTGCCATATATAATGATCTCCTGGTTCTGCTCATTTCACTCAGCATCAGTTCATGCAAGTCTCTCCAGGCCTCTCTGAAATCATCCTGCTGGTCATTTCTTACAGAACAATAATATTCCATAACATTCATATACTATAATTTATTCAGCCATTCTCCAATTGATGGGCATCCATTCAGTTTCCAGTTTCAAAGCACTACAAAAAGGGCTCCCACAAACATTTCTGCACATGTGGAGGACAGTACTAACAAAGGCTTAGTACTGGCTTCTTGGGGAAGAGGCATTTGAATTTGGATCTAAATGATGAATAGAAATTCAATAAGGAAAGAGGTATGAGGAGAAATGTAAGTAAAGCCAGAAGGGAGTATGTATGGGGAACAATAAATCCAATTTAACTAGATTAAAAAGTATGTGACGGGATGAATTATGAGATAAGGAAAAAAGGTAGGGAGATATTTGAGGCTAAGTATCTGTACAGCTAAAAAATGTTTGCTTTTTTTTTTTTTTTGTATATTCTGTATTAAGGCCACCTTGATATCCCTTTCCAATTTCCATTTAGTTAGAAAGATGAACAAAGATACCTCTCATCCTCCTGCCCCCAGGCTACATAGTGCAATCTCCAGAAGAAATATGCTACCAAAGACAAAGTCTTGTTAAAATTACCTATTTGTGTAGTATTTAACTGAAGAATTAGTTGATACCGAAGTTACTGGTATATTCCTTTGTTAATTTCTATGAAGAATTTCCTTTTGCAGTCTTTTGACAGTTATATCCCTAGTAGGACTGGCCTTAGTTACTACCTTCTAGAGGTTGTTATGTTCAACCCTAAACCTCTGTCCCAAGCCTGGAAAATATCCCCTCCTGGATGAGCAGTTGCTAAGCACTAGCAAACACTCAGCTCCAGCAAACAAATCACTTTAATAACAAGGATTCAATCAATACTGCTGTGGCCTTGCTTGTAGCAATTAACTTGGCCCCCACCCTCTTTCACTGGCTCTTCAAGGTCACTGTCAGTCCTTTTTGGAAACCTTGACAGCACTGTCACCACCCCCTTGATATCACATGCTATTAGGCCAGTGGGTGGCTATGATGATGCTGCCCTCTACTGCTCACTCTCTGCCAAAAAACTTTTCTCCTTCCGTTCTTTTGAGAATTTTAAAGCCCTAAAAGGAGTTAGTTCTCCTCTCAGTTTCTAGGGGGTCTTCACAGGAAATTGAATATATGTGTATATATATATGTATGTATACACACACACAGAGTCTATTTGCCCCATGGTAATCAACCAGACATTTCTATTCTGTAGACATCAAACTCTAAAACATTTATCATTTATAAAACTGAAATTGGTTTCCTTTGTAATCCCATATATTTTATTCTATGCATTTAAAACATTATTCATACAAGTAGTTTAAAGAAAGACTAGGATTTAAGGATATTTTGAAAAAAGAACCAAATTACCACCGCATACAAGGCATTTTTAAAAGATCTATAACTTCAAAGTAAACAGAAATAGTAGGATGAACATTTCATTTAAAAGTAGATTTTTTTTTGGTAACAATTGATGTTCCTGATCCTATTAGTGATAGGATTCACCAGCTTGCCAAAGGTGTCCATGATACTAAAAAGGTTACAGATCCTTGCTCCAGGAGGAGCAAGTTTAATTTAATGAGGGCTGGCCCTGATTTTCATTACCCCTTAATTGTATTTGTATTTCATATTATTTCCATTTAGGATTCTGTGGAGAGTCTATAAACCATATAGAATCATTAGAAAAATATTGGTGCTAAAAAGATTTTGGGGGTTAATTGAAAAGTACAGCAAAATTTCCCAAGTTCAATATTTTCTACTTTATTCAATCTAATTAATTCTGTGTCTAGCTTATTAATCATTGATAGTATCTGTCTAATCCATCAATAATTTCAGAATTTGTACTTAGTGGCAATAGCCTCCTATTTGGTCTCCCTGCCTCAAAGGTCTCTCTCCCATATATCTTTTATGCAAGTGGTAAAGTGATATTCTGAAAGCATGCCAGTAAATGTACAATAAACTCTACATTATATCTAAATAAAATACTGATTGTGACTTGTATTTTTAGTGGAGGGTACATAAACTGACGAGGTTACAACAACATTAAATAATGAAGCATGGCTGTTTATAGAGAATGAAGATAAAATTATTCCATTCAACTATCCTCACAATAGCTATATAATTACCTTTCTTAATTTTTATTTTAGGGTGTGTAGGAAAGGCCACAGCCTCAAGCAACATCTCTGCATTTGTTGGCCGAACTTCACCAATGCCCTCCTTGTTCTAAGAATTTTACTTGAAAGATATATATATTTTAATCTTCACTATGAGATGTAAGGATTTCTCACTCTTTCATCATGCTTTTTGATTAACATTTCATGAGGAAGAAAGAAATCCATGAGAGCATATATATGTTAAATTTATTTTTCATCAATATGAATTTATTGATCATAAATTCATTGAATTAGAACTGAAAAGAACCCTTAGAGGCCATCAAGTACAACCTTTCTCTTCTTTTCTTTTGCACATAAATTGAGTCAAAAAAACAAAGAAAAAGAAAAGTGTCATGGTCATGGCCAGATTGTTAACAAGGATCCAATATGGCAGAATTCAAACATGAAAGATCTTCCTTCCAAGGTAGAGGTAAAAACACATTTGTATTTCCTTATACTATACAATTCTATTCCAAATCCTTCTATGAATGTAACATGGGGTTGCCCAACATTCTGAGAAATTTTTCTAAGATTTTTAATGTGGGCACAAACAAAAATCTGGTTAAAAGTATTCTCTAATTTGCTGAAAGACTTAGGTTCTTCCTCTTCTAGTCATCCATCTATACATCATTGCCCAGTAGAGATAACATCAATTCTGGAATCACAGGATCTATGTTCAAAACTACTTCTAATGCTTACTAATGTAGGATTATTGGAAAAACTTCTAAGTTCCTAATTTTCTTTTTTTTTTATAAAGCTTTTTATTTACAAAACATATGAGTGACCTTTCAACATTGACCTTTGCAAAAACTTTTTTTCCCAAGCTTTTCCCCTCCTTCCCCCACTCCCCACCCCTAGAGGACAGGTAATCTAATACATGCTAAATAGGATAAATTATATGACAAATACAATACATGTATACATATCTATACAGTTATCTTACTGCACAAGAAACATCAGACCTAGAAAGAGAAGAAGAAAAAAACAACCTAAGAAGGAAAACAAAATGCATGGATATATTCACAGAAAGCATTAAAATGATGTGTTGTGGTTCACTCTCAGTTCCCACAGGCCTCTCTCTGGATGTATATGACTATCTTCATCGCAGAACAACTGGTTTGAATCACATCATTGTTGAAGAGAACCATGTCCATCAAAATTGATCATCGTATAGTCTTGTTGCTGTGTATAATGTTCTCCTGGTTCTGCTGATTTCACTCAGCATCAGTTCATGCAAGTCTCTCCAATCCTCTCTGAAATCCTCCTGTTGGTCATTTCTTACAGAACAATAATATTCCATAACATTCATATACCATAATTTATTCAGCCATTCTCCAATTGATGGCCATCTTTTCAATTTCCAGTTTCTTGCCACTACAAAAACGGCTGCCACAAACATTTTTGCACATGTGGGTCCCTTTCCCTCCTTTAAAATCTCTTTGGGATATAGGCCCAGTAGAAACACTGCTGGGTCAAAGGGTATGCACTGTTTGATAACTTTTTGAGCATAGCTCCAAATTGCTCTCCAGAATGGTTGGATCCGTTCACAGTTCCACCAACAATGTATCAGTGTCCCAGTTTTCCCACATCCCGTCCAACAGTTATCATTATCATTTCCTGTCATTTTAGCCAATCTGACAGGTGTGTAGTGGTATCTCAGAGTTGTCTTAATTTGCATTTCTCTGATCAATAGTGACTTGGAGCACCTTTTCATGTGACCAGAAATAGTTTCAATTTCTTCGTCTGAAAATTCTCTGTTCATATCTTTTGACCATTTATCCATTGGAGAATGGCTTGAATTCTTATATATTTGAGTCAATTCTCTATATATTTTAGAAATGAGACCTTTATCAGAACCTTTGGTTGTAAAAATATTTTCCCAGTTTACTGCTCCCCTTCTAATCTTGTCTGCATTCATTTTGTTTGTACAAAAACTTTTTAACTTGATATAGTCAAACTTATCTATTTTGTGATTAATGATGACCTCTAGTTCTTCTTTGGTCACAAATTCCCTCCCCCTCCACAGGTCTGAGAGGTAAACCATCCTACATCGTTCTAATTTGTTTATAATATCATTCTTTATGCCTAGATCATGAATCCATTTTGACCTTATCTTGGTATATGGTGTTAGGTGTGGGTCAGTGCCTAATTTCTTCCAGACTAGTTTCCAATTATCCCAGCAGTTTTTGTCAAATAGTGAGTTTTTATCCCAGGAACTGGGGTCTTTGGGTTTATCAAACACTAGACTACAATTGTCATTGAGTATTTTGTCCTGTGAACCTAACCTATTCCACTGATCCACTACTCTATTTCTTATCCAGTACCAAATGGTTTTGGTGACCACTGCTTTATAATATAGTTTTAGATCTGGTGCAGCTAGGCCACCCTCATTTGCATTTTTTTTCATTACTTCCCTTGAAATTCTTGACCTTTTGTTTTTCCAGATGAATTTTGTTGTTATTTTTTCTAGGTCAGTTAAATAATCTCTTGGGAGTTTGATTGGTATAGCACTAAATAGATAGATTAGTTTAGGTAGTATTGCCATCTTTATTATATTTGCTCGACCTATCCAAGAGCACTTGATGTTTTTCCAATTGTTTAGATCTGACTTTATTTGTGTGGAGAGTGTTTTGTAGTTTTGCTCATATAGATCCTGAGTTTCCCTTGGCAGATATATTCCCAAATATTTTATACTATCGATAGTTATTTTGAATGGAATTTCTCTTTGTATCTCTTGTTGTTGCATTTTGTTGGTGATGTATAAAAATGCTGATGATTTATGTGGATTTATTTTGTATCCTGCAACTTTGCTAAAGTTGTGGATTAATTCTAATAGTTTTTTAGTTGATTCTCTAGGGTTCTCCAAGTAGACCATCATATCATCTGCAAAGAGTGATAATTTGGTTTCCTCATGACTTACTCTAATTCCTTTAATCTCTTTTTCTTGTCTTATTGCCAATGCTAGCATTTCTAATACAATATTGAACAGTAATGGTGATAGTGGGCAACCTTGTTTCACCCCTGATCTTATTGGGAATGGTTCCAGTTTATCACCATTACGTATGATGCTAGCTGATGGTTTTAAATAGATACTACCGACTATTTTAAGGAAAAGTCCATTAATTCCTATACTCTCTAATGTTTTTAATAGGAATGGATGTTGGATTTTATCAAATGCTTTTTCTGCCTCTATTGAGATTATCATATGTTTTTTGTTAATTTGGTTATTAATATAGTCAATTATGTTAATAGTTTTCCTAATATTGAACCATCCCTGCATTCCTGGTATAAATCCTACTTGGTCATGGTGTATTATTCTGGGAATGATTTTCTGTAATCTCTTTGCTAATATTTTATTTACGATTTTTGCATCAATATTCATTAAGGAGATTGGTCTATAATTTTCTTTCTCTGTTTTTGTTTTACCTGGTTTAGGTATCAGTACCATTTCTGTACCATAAAAGGAGTTTGGTAGGAGTCCTTCATTTCCTATTTTTTCAAATAGTCTATATAATATTGGAGTTAATTGTTCTTTAAACGTTTGGTAGAAGTCACATGTAAATCCATCTGGTCCTGGGGATTTTTCTTAGGGAGTTGATTAATGACTTGTTCTATTTTTTTTCTGAAATGGGACTATTTAAGTAATTTATTTCCTCTTCTGTTAATCTGGGCAATCTATATTTTTGTAGATATTCCTCCATTTCACTTAGGTTATCAAATTTATTGGCATACAGTTGGGCAAAGTAACTCCTGATTATTGCTCTAATTTCCTCTTCATTGGTGGAAAGTTCTCCCTTTTCATTTTTGAGACTAACAATTTGATTTTCCTCTTTCCTTTTTCTAATTAAATTAACTAGAGGTTTATCTATTTTGTTGGTTTTTTCATAAAACCAACTTTTAGTTTTATTTATTAATTCAAT
>JAJPUD010011587.1:0-22473 GCA_023553655.1 Myrmecobius fasciatus
GAAAGACCTGACCCTCCTTGTGGGAAGGTAGGAGGGAGGGGAGAAAAGGAAAGGGGTAAACTAATAGAAGGATTAGGGGAAAGGTATAAAGGGGAGGGAGGGACTCTAAAGGGAGAAGGATTATTGGTGGGAGGTGGTCATCAAGAGCAAAGTACTGGGGTGGGGGGAAGGGAGAGAGGGGAAAGGGAAGAGAAAATCATAACTCTGGGTAAATAAGATGGCAGGGAATACAGATATAGTTATTTTAACTGTGAATGTGAATGGGATGAACTCTCCCATAAAACAGAAGCGGGTAGCAGACTGGATTAAAAGCCAGAATCCTACAATATGTTGTTTACAAGAAACACATCTAAAACAGAGATACATACAGAGTGAAGGTAAAGGGCTGGAGCAGAATCTTCTATGCTTCAGGTGAACAAAGAAAGGCAGGGGTAGCAATCCTTATCTCGGATCAAGAACAATTAATTCCAATACTATATAAACTATCTGAGAAAATAGTGATAGAAGGTATACTACCCAATTCCTTCTATGAGACCGATGTGGTGTTGATAGCTAAACCATTTAGGGTGAAAACAGACAAAGAAAACTATAGACCAATTTCCCTAATGAATATTGATGCAAAAATTTTACATAAGACATCAGCAATGAGATTACAAGAAGTCATCCCCAGGATAGTACACTATGACCACGTAGGATTTATACCAGGGATGCAGGGCTGGTTCAATATTAGGAAAACTATCAGCATAATTAATTATATTAATAACCAAACTATCAAATACCATATGATTATCTCAATAGATGCAGAAAAAGCATTTGATAAAATCCAACACCCTTTCCTATTAAAAACACTAGAGAGTATAGGAATAAATGGGCTTTTCCTTAAAATGATCAGTAGCATCTATTTAAAACCATCAGCAAGCATCATATGTAAAGGAGACAAACTAAAACCATTCCCAATAAGATCAGGAGTGAAACAAGGCTGCCCATTGTCATCATTACTATTTAATATTGTATTAGAAATGTTAGATTTAGCAATAAGAGAAGAAAAAGAGATAAAAGGAATCAGAGTAGGTAATGAAGAAACCAAATTATTACTCTTTGCAGATGGCTTGATGGTATACTTAGAGAACCCTAGAGACTCAACTAAAAACTACTAGAAACAATTCAGCACTTTAGCAAAGTTTCAGAATTCAAAAGTAATCAACATAAATCATCAGCATTTTTATATATTACCAACAAAATTCAGCAGCAAGTGATACAAAAAGAAATTCCATTCCAAATAACGGATGATAGGATAAAATATTTGGGAATCTATCCGCCAAAGAAAAGTCAGAAACTATACGAACTAAACTACAAAACACTTTCCACACAAATAAAATCAAACCTAATCAATTGGAAAAACATTAAGTGCTCATGGGTAGGCAGAGCAAACATAATAAAAATGACAATACTACCCAAACTAATCTACTTATTTTTTGCCATACCAATCAAACTCCCAAGAAATTATTTTACAGATCTAGAAAAATAGTAGCAAAGTTCATTTAGAAGAACAAAAGGTCAAGGATTTCAAGGGGAATAATGAAAAAAAGAGGCAGATGAAGGTGGCCTTGCTGTACCAGATCTAAAAGTATAATATAAAGCAGCAGTCATCAAAACCATTTGGAACTGGCTAAGAAATAGAGCAGTCGATCAGTGGCATAGGATAGGATATCAGGACAATCCAGGCAATAATTTTAACAATTTAGTGTTTGATAAACCCAAAGACCCCAGCTTTTGGGATCAGTACTCACTATTTGACAAAAACTGCTGGGAAAATTGGAAACTAGTGTGGAAGAAATTAGTGTTTGACCCATACCTAACACCACATACCAAGATAAGATCTAAATGGGTTCATGATCTAGATATAAAGAGTGATATTGTAAGCAAATTAGAGGAACGTACTATAATTTACCTCTCAGACCTATGGAGATGGAATAAATTTATGTCCAAAGAAGATCTGGAACTCCTAATTGAACACCAGATAGATAATTTTGATTATATTAAGTTAAAAAGTTTCTGTAAAAATAAAACTAATGCAGACAAGATTAGGAGGGAAGCATCAAATTGGGAAATCATCTTTACATTTAGTGGTTCTGATAAAGGCCTCATTTCTAAAATATATAGAGAATTGTCTGATATATATAAGAATTCAAGCCACTCTTCAATAGATAAGTGGTCAAGGGATATGAACAGACAATTTTCAGATGATGAAATTAAAACCATCTCTAGTCATATGAAAGTTGCTCCAAATCACTATTGATCAGAGAAATGCAAATTAAGATAACTCTGAGGTACCACTACACACCTGTCAGATTGGCTAAAATGACAGGAAAAAGTAACAATGAATGTTGGAGGGGATGTGGGAAAGCTGGGACACTAATACATTGTTGTTGGAACTATGAATGGATCCAAACATTCTGGAGAGCAATTTGGAGCTACACTCAAAAAGTTATCAAACTGTGCATACCCTTTGAACCAGCAGTGTTTCTATTTGGCCTATATCCCAAAGAGATCTTAGAGGAGGGAAAGGGACCCACATGTGCAAGAATGTTCGTGGCAGCCCTTTGTGTAGTGGCTTCAAACTGGAAACTGAATGGATGCCCATCAATTGGAGAGTGGCTGAATAAATTATGGTATATGAATATTATGGAATATTATTTCTCTGTAAGAAACAACCAGCAGGACGATTTCAGAGAGTCCTGTAGAGACTTGCCTGAACTGATGCTGAGTGAAACGAGAAGAACCAGGAGATCATTGTACACAGCAACAACAATATTAAATGCTTGCCAGTTCTGATGGACATGGCTCTCTGCAAGAAAGAATTGTCTCAAACAAGTTCCATTAGATCACTGAAGAAAACCATATACACCCAGCGAGAGGGATATGAAATATGGGCCACAGCATAACATTTTCATGCTCTCTATTGATGTTTGCTTGCATTGTGTTTCCTTTTTCTAATTTTCTTTTTTTTTCTTGTAGATAGGATTTTTCTTGCACAACTTGTAAAATATTTCAACATTATTAACATGTAGTGGACTTCCTGCCATCTAGGGGAGGGGACTGGGGGTAAAAGTTGTAATGGAAAGCTTTGTAAAGATCAATGCTGAGGAACTACTTATACATATGTTATACAAATAAAAAGCTTTAATTAAAAAAATGACAGAACTCAAAGTATAACACATTTCTAGAAGAATGTACCTTGCAAGAACTTCAGATCATTTCTGTTTCAATTGGGCAACAGGACAGTTTGCCAAGTCCAGAATTCAACACAAGGAGCCTGGAGCAAGAAACTGGGGTGGGAAGCCAGAGAATTGCTGCTTCTGCAGGCCAGAGAAATTTCTGTGAATGTGTTAGGCTATTCTGCCCTGGTTTCAGGTGGGTAGCTTTTTAGATTTGCTGCAAGACACCCAAACACCAATACAAAAGTAACATTGTAAACTACTGAGGCCAGGAAGAACTCAGCAACTGGACAAGATTTACAGGCACTGAAAGTCATTCAGAAAGATGGAACCCAAGGCAAACTAAAGCAGCTGTTGCTCCTCTGCCCTAAGAGCAGATCTCAAGTTTTAAAATGAGCAAAAAAGTAAAAAAGATCTCTGACCATAGACGACTTTCATGGAGACCTCAAATGCTGAGGTTTCCAAAGGCAAATCAATTCCAGATGAAGCCCGGAAGAGAGATTTGAACTGTTTCCTATTTCTTTTTCTTTTTTTTTTTTTTGCTTTTTGCTGAGGCAATTGAGATTAAGTGACTTGCCAAGGGTTACACAGCTAGGGAATGTTAAGTGTCTGAGACCAGGTTGGAACTCAGGTCCTTTTGACTTCAAAGCTGGTGCTCTATCCACTGATCCACCTAGCTTCCCCAGCTTGTCCCTATTTCATAAGGCCTTCTTGGAAGATCTCAAAAAGGATCTAAAAAGATAGAAAAAAAATGGAAAAATTAAATAAAATCTTTGCAAGAGCTTATGGAAAAGAACAAATATTTGAAGAAATCTCCTTTAAAAATAGACTTGATGAAAAGGGGAAACCATATAACTGCTTACAAAGTAGATATGAAAAAGATACCAATTCATTGAAAAACTGAATTTGTGAAATGCAAAAAAAAAATGCAATGAACAAAACAATTCAATTGGCCAAATACAGAAAGAGGTAAAAAAGGGGTAACTGAAGAAACTAATATGACAAAAATTAGAATTGAACAAATGGAAGTGAAAGACTCAATAGAAGATCAAGAATCAGTGAAATAGAACCAAACATGAAAAAAATAAAATGAAATATGAAATATCTCCAGGACAAACAACTGACCAGGTAAATAGATCTAGGAGAGACAATCTAAAGATTATTGGACTTCCTGAAAGCCATAATGAAGAAAGATCTTAGTAATCTCAATAGATGCAGAAAAAGCATTTGATAAAATCCAACATCCATTCCTATTAAAAATATTAGAGAGTATAGGAATTAATGGACTTTTCCTTAAAATAGTCAGTAGCATCTATTTAAAACCATCAGCTAGCATCATATGTAATGGTGATAAACTGGAACCATTCCCAATAAGATCAGGGGTGAAACAAGGTTGCCCACTATCACCATGACTATTCAACATTGTATTAGAAATGCTAGCCTTGGCAATAAGACAAGAAAAAGAGATTAAAGGAATTAGAGTAGGTCATGAGGAAACCAAGTTATCACTCTTTGCAGATGATATGATAGTCTACTTAGAGAACCCTAGAGAATCAACTAAAAAACTATTAGAATTAATCCACAACTTTAGCAAAGTTGCAGGATACAAAATAAATCCACATAAATCCACAATTTATATATTAACAATAAAGTTCAGCAGCAAGAGATACAAAAAGAAATTCCATTCAAAATAACTATCAATAGTATAAAATATTTGGGAATTTATCTGCCAAGGGAAAGTCAGGATCTATATGAGCAAAACTACAAAACACTCTCCACACAAATAAAGTCAGATCTAAACAATTGGAAAAAAAAGCATCAAGTGCTCTTGGATAGGTCGAGCGAATATAATTAAGATGGCAATACTACCTAAACTAATCTATTTATTTAGTGCTATACCAATCAAACTCCCAAGAGATTATTTAACTGACCTAGAAAAAATAACAACAAAATTCATCTGGAAAAACAAAAGGTCAAGAATTTCAAGGGAACTAATGAAAAAAATGCAAATGAGGGTGGCCTAGCTGTACCAGATCTAAAACTGTATTATAAAGCAGTGGTCACCAAAACCATTTGGTACTGGATAAGAAATAGAGTAGTGGATCAGTGGAATAGGTTAGGTTCACAGGACAAAATACTCAATAACAATAGTAATCTAGTGTTTGATAAACCCAAAAACGCCAGTTTTTGGGATAAAAACTCACTGTTTGACAAAAACTGCTGGGATAATTGAAAACTAGTATGGAAGAAATTAGGCATTGACCCACCTAACACATATACCAAGATAAGGTCAAAAGGGATTCATGATCTAGGCATAAAGAATGATATTATAAACAAATTAGAACAATGTAGGATGGTTTACCTCTCAGACCTGTGGAGGGGGAAGGAATTTGTGACCAAAGAAGAACTAGAGGTCATCATTAATCACAAAATAGATAAGTTTGACTATATCAAGTTAAAAAGTTTTTGTACAAACAAAATGAATGCAGACAAGATTAGAAGGGTAGCAGTAAACTGGGAAAATATTTTTACATCCAAAGGTTCTGATAAAGGCCTCATTTCTAAAATATATATAGAATTGACTCAAATATATGGGAATTCGGGCCATTCTCCAATTGATAGATGGTCGAGGGATATGAACAGACAATTTTCAGATGAAGAAATTGAAACTATTTCTGGTCACATGAAGGGGTGCTCCAGGTCACTATTGATCGGAGAGATGCAAATTAGGACAGCTCTGAGATGCCACTGCACACCTGTTGGATTGGCTAAAATTACAGGAAATGATAATGATAAGTGTTGGAGGGAATGTGGGAAGACTGGGACACTGATGCCTTTTTGGTGGAGCTGTGAATGGATCCAACCATTCTGGAGAGCAGTTTGGAGCTATGCTCAAAAAGTTGTCAAACTGTGCATGCCATTTGACCCAGCACTGTTTCTACTGGGCCTATATCCCAAAGAGATTTTAAAGGAGGGAAAGGGACCCACATGTGCAGGGGTGTTTGTGGCAGCCCTTTTTGTAGTGGCAAGAAACTGGAAATTTAAGGGATGCCCATCAATTGGAGAATGGCTGAGTGAATTGTGTTGTATGAATGCTATGGAGTATTGTTGTTCTGTGGGAAACAACCAGCAGGAGGATTTTGGAGAGGCCTGGAGAGATTTGCATGAACTGATGCTGAGTGAGGTCAGCGGAACCAGGAGAACATTATACACAGCAACAAGACTATACGATGATCAATTTTGATGGACAAGGTTCTCTTCAACGGTGATGTGATTCAAACCAATTCCTATTGTTCAGCGATGAGGATAGTCATGTACATCCAGAGAGAGGCCTGTGGAAACTGAGTGTGGACCACAACACAACATTTTAACGCTTTCTGTGAATATTTCCATGCATTTTGTTTTCCTTCTTAGGTTGTTTTTTCTTCTTCTCTTTCTAGATCTGATGTTTCTTGTGCAGTAAGATAACTGTATAGATATGTATACATGTAAAAAAAAAGAAAAAAAGATCTTAGGCATTATATTATAGAAAATCATAAAGGAAAATTGCCCTGATGTCTTAGAATCAGAAGGTAAAATAACCATTGGAAGACTTCACCAATCAAGTTTTGAAAGAGACTCCAAAATTAAAACTCCCAGGAATATTGTAGCTAAATTTCAGAAGTATCACAACAAGGAACAAATATTGCAACCTTCCAAAAAGATACAATTTAAATACCGAGGGACCACAATCAGAATTAACCAGGACCTTGCAGCTTCCACCTTAAAGGACTGAAGAGTCTAGAATCTGATATTCTGAAAGGCAAAGGAACTTGAATTACATCTAAGAATATGCTATCAAGATTAAATGAAAATTATCTTTCAGGGAATAAGATCGTGATTCAATGATACAGGTGAATTTCATTTATTTCTCATGAAAATCCCTGAGCTGAAAAAAAAAATTGATCTCCAAATATGGTACTCAAGAAAAACATAAAAAGATAAAAAGAAAAGAACTCTTGAGAACTCCCTTTCTGTTATGGGTATAATTAGAGAGTGCAGGTATAATTTGAAATTATTATGATAATAAGAAAAAGTGACAAGAGGTATAAAGGGGATTGTACTGGAAAAGAGGAAAATGGGGGTAAAATGAAGGAACTTACATTTCATGAAGAGGCAAAGAAGACCTATTATATGTGAGGGGAAAGGGAGCAGGGTGAGCATTGTGTGAATGTTGATCTCATCAGATTTGACTCAAAGAGATAATATCAAACATATTTTATATCACAGAGAAACTTATCTCACCTTATAGGGAAGTGGGAGAGAAAAGGGGAAAGGAAAGGGGAAGTTAATAGAAGGGAAAACAGAAGTAGTGGGGGAAATGTGTAAGAAAAGAGAGAGGTGGTGGTCAGAAGCAAAATGCTGGGGAGGAGGGAAGGGAGAAGGGAAAGAATACAGTATAATTTTTGGTAAATACGATGGCAGGAAATACAGAATTCATGATTTTAATGGTAAATGTGAATGGGATGAACTCTACCATAAAACAGAAGCAGACAGCAGACTGGATTAAAAGCTAGAATGCCACAAAATGTAGTTTACAAGAAACACATTTAAAGCAGGGTGAAAAATACAGAGTAAAGGTAAAAGACTGGAGCAGAATTTATTATGCTTCAGGTGAAGTGAAATAAAAAGGTGGAGTAGGAATCTTGATCTCAGAACAAGCAAAAACAAAAATAGATCCTAATTAAAAGAGATAGTGAAGGAAACTATATCTTGCTAATGGGTACCATAGATAATGAAGTAATATCAATACTAAACATATATGCACAAAAGTATATAGCAATCAGATTCCTAGAGGAGAAGTTGAGAACTGCAAGAAGAAGTAGACAGCAAAACTATACTAGTAGGTGATCGCAACCCTAGTCTCTTAAAGCTAGATAAATCGAACTGCAAAATAAATAAGATGTTAAGGAGGTAAACAGAGTTTTAGAAAAGTTAGATATGATATATCTTCAGAGGTAATTGAATGAATACAGAAAGGAGTATATGTTTTTCTTGATGGTTCATGAAACCTGTAGCAAAAAAAAAAACCCTCAAATTCAAATGCAGAAATAATAATTGCATTTTCAGGTCATGATTCAATAAAAATCACATGCAATAAAAGACCAAAGGAAAATAGATAAAAAATTAATTGAAAACTAAATAATCTAATTCTAAAGAATGAATGGGTAAAACAACAAATCATAGACACAAAAACTTCAACCAAGAAAATGACAATAATAAGACAACATAGCAGAATTTGTGGGGTGCAGTCAAAGTGGTTATAAGGAAAGATTTTATATCTCTAGATGCTTACTTATATAAAACAGATAAAGAAAAGGTCAATTAATTGAGCTAACAATTTAAAAAGCTAGGAAAAAGAACAAATTAAATTAAAAACCCCAATTAAATACCAAATTTGAAATTCTGAAAATAAAAGGGGAGATTAATAAAATTGAATAAAGTAAACTATTGGATTAATAAATAAAACTAACAGATGGTTTTATGAAAAAAAACAAAATAGATAAACATTTAGTTAATTTGATGAGAAAAAGGAAATTAGAAAACCAAATTGTTAGTCTCAAAAATGAAAAGGGAGAACTTTCCACCAATGAAGAGGATATTAGAGCAATAGGTAAGAGATATTATGCCCAACTATATGTCAATAAATTTGACAATCTAAGTGAATTGGAGGAATATTTACAACAATATAGATTGCCCAGGTTAATAAAAGAGGAAACAAATTATTTAAGTAGTCCCATTTTAGAAAAAGAAATAGAAGGAGCAGGTAAGTGGTGCAGTGAATCAAGTACCAGCCCTGAAGTCAGGAGGACCTGAGTTCAAATGTGGCCTCAGACATATAACATTTCCTACTTGTGTGACCATGGGCAAGTCACTAAATCTCAAAGTCAAGTCACTAATGCCTCAAAAAAATTGAAATAACTATTAAGGAACTCCCTAACAAAAATCTCCCAGACCAAATGGATTTACATGCAAATTCTACCAAACATTTAAAGAATAATTAACTCCAATACATATAAACTATTTTCAAAAATAGGGAAAGAAGGAGTCCTACTAAATTCCTTTTATGGCACAGATATGCTGCTGATAGCCAAACCAAGTAAGGTGAAAACTGAGAAATAAAATTATAGACCAATTACTCTAATGAATATTGATGCAAAAATCCTTAAAAAAGAGATTACAGAAAGTCAACCCCAGGATAATACACTGTGATTAAGTAGGATTTATACCAGGAATATAGTAGGGCTGGCTAAATATCAGGAAAAATATTAACATGATTGATTATATCAATAACCAAACTAACAAAAACCATGCAATTATCTCAATAGATTCATAAAAAGCATTTGATATAATTCAACATAAATTCATATTAAAAATACTTGAAAGTATAGGAACAAATGGACTGTTCCTTAGAATTATCAGTAGTGTCTATTTAAAACCATCAGCAAGTATCATAAGTAATGGGGACAAACTAGAAAGAACCATTACCAATAAGATCAGGAGTGAAACAAGGTTGTCCACTATTACCATTACTATTCAATATTGTATTAGAAATGTTAGCTTTGGAAAAAAGAGAATAAAAAAAGATTACAGGAGTTATAGTAGGTAATGAAGAAACCAAATTATCACTCTTTGCAGCTGATATGATGGTATACTTAGAGAACAGCAGAAATTCAATTAAAAAACTACTTGAAACAATCCACAATTTTAGGAAAGTTGCAGGATACAAAATAAATCCACATAAATCATCAGCATTTTTATATATTACCAACAAAGTTCAACAGCCAGAAATACAAAGAAAAATTCCATTTATTATGACTTGATAATGTAAAATATTTGGGAATCTACTTGCCAATGGAAAGTCAGAAACTATATGAGCAAAACTAGAAAAACTTTCCACATAAATGAAGTCAGATCTAAACAATTGAAAAAATATCAAGTACTCATGGGTAGGCTGAGCAAATTTAATAAAAATGACGATACTACGTAAATTAATCTACTTATTTAGTGCCATACCAATTAAACTCCTAAGAAATTATTTTACAGGTCTAGAAAAAATAATAACAAAATTCATCTGGAAGAACAAAAGTTCAAGGATTTCAAGGGAATTAATAAAATAATGCCAGGAAAGGTGGACTGGCTCTGCCAGATTTAAAATTATATTATAAGGCAGCAGTCATCAGAATCTTTTGGTTTTAGGTGAGAAAGTGGTTGATCAATGGAATAGGTTAGGATCACAAGACAAAATAGTCAATACCTATAGCAATCTGGACCCCAGATTTTGGGATAAGAACTCACTATTTGACAAAAACTGCTGGAAAAATTGGGAACTAGTATGGTAGAAACTAGGCATTGACCCACACTTAACACCATATACCAAGGTTAGGTCGAAATGGGTTCATGATGTAGACATAAAGAATGATAATATAAACACATTAGAAGAATGTAGGATAGTTTACCTCTCAGATCTGTGTAGGAGGAAGGAATTTGTCACCAAATAAGAACTAGAGATTATTATTGATCACAAAATAGATAATTTTGATTATATTAAGTTAAAAGGTTTTTGTACAAACAAAATTAATGCACACAAGATAAGAATGGAAGCAATAAACTGGGAAAACATTTTTATATTCAAAGTTTCTAATAAAGGCCTCATTTCTAAAATATATAGAGAATTGACTCAAATTTATAAAAATTCAAGCCATTCTCCAATTGACAAATGGTCAAAGGATATGAACATATAATTTTCAGTTGAAGAAATTGAAACTATTTCTAGTCATATGAAATGGTATTCTAAATCACTATTGTTCAGAGAAATGCAAATTAAGACAGTTGTGAGCTATCTCTCAGAGTGGCTAAGATGACAGGAAAAGATAATGAAGACTGTTGGAAGGGATGTGGGAAAAATGAAACACTCATACATTGTTGGTGGAATTGTGAATGAATCCAGCTATTTTGGAGAGTAATTTGGAAGTATGCTCAAAAAGTTTTCAGAATGTGCATACCCTTTGATCCAGCATTGTTTCTACTATATAAGATATCTCCCAAAGAGATTTTACCCGAAGGAAAGGGCCCCATATGTACAGAAATGTTTGTAGCAGCCCTTTTTGTAATGGCAAGAAATTGGAAACTGAGTGGATGCCATTGGAGAATGGCTGAATAAGTTATGGTATCTGAATGTTATGGAATATTATTGTTCTATAAAAAAAAACAATCTTCAGGATGATTTTGGAGAGTCCTGGGGGGACTTACATGAACTGATGCTAAGTGAAATAAGCAGAACCAAGAGATCATTGTACAAGGCAACAAGATTATAGAATGAACAATTCTTGTGGACATAGATCTTTCCAACAATGAGATGATTCAGATTAGTTCCAATAATCTTGTGATGAAGAGAGCCATCTAAACCCAGAGAGAGGACTGTGGGAACTGAGTGTGGACCACAACATAGCATTTTCATTATTTCTGTTGTTGTTTGCTTACATTTTGTTTTTTCTCAACTTTTTTTCTCCTTCTTGATCCAATTTTTCTTGTGCAGCAAGATAATTGTATAAATTTGTATGCATATATTGGATTTATCATATATTTAACATGTATTGGATTACCTGCCATTTGGGGGAGGGGGTTTGGGAAAGGAGAGGAAAATTTGGAACAAGTGGTTTTTTAAAAGTCAATGTTGAATAATTACCCATGCATATGTTTATAAATAAAAAAGATTTAATTTAAAAAAGGAAGGAAAAAAAGAAATTTAAGGTGTCAAAGAGAAATCTATTTTGCAAGAACAAATCAAGCTAGAAGTTATTGATAAAACATTTGAACTTTTTTAAATACAAAGGATGGGAGGGGCAATGACGGTTGTGCTCCAAAATACCCAAATTTTATAGGTCACTTACTGTGGCTATTTGTGGGCCCTTCAACAACAGAAACAACTGAGCAGAAAGCATCCAATTAGTATATATAATTTTTTAAACTTTGAAACTAAAGGTGGGGTACTTTCTACACCTATTTTTTTTTGCTGCCCACCAGGTGAGCTCCTCTCCAGTCTGCACATGACCTTACTCCTTTTTCTCTCTGGTGGTCTCCCTGATGCCACCTCTTGCCTTTTACCTTTGGTATGTTTTGAGCCACTTCTTCTGGCACAGAAATAGGTACTAATGGTTCTGCTAGTAATACTAATTTGATGATGACAGACACAATAGATGTGTATTCTTAATCTTTTTAGCACTTTTTTATGTATCACATATCTCCTTGGCAGGCTGAGGAAATTTATGGATCCATTTTAAGATTATATTTTAATGTATAAAATAAAAAAGGAAATTATATTGAAACAGAAATAAATATATGTAATATATATGCACACATATACATATTATGACTATTTTATATCATCTATATCATTATATGTGTACATATGAGTATATATATATATATATACATACTCATGTATATATGAATACATGTACACGTAGGTACTTTTTTCCTTCCAAATTGATAGATCCCTGGAAATCTAAATATAGACCTATAGGCCTCTTCGAGTTTTATAGATCCCAGTTAAAAATGCCTATATAAAGGGCAGAATTCCACTTCCCAAAGTACTAGTTCCTATTTCATTAGGCAGCATTTATCAGTCCTTTACCTTATAAAACTCAACATTGGCTTCCATTTTGTATACTTCTGAAGTTTTCCAAGGATCTTTCCCCTCTTATGTACTATGGGAATACATTCATCATGGTAGGCTTGGCATACTTGATTTAATCCTTGGGTTTTGAGTTCTGGAGGTAGAGCCAAGATCGTAGAGTAATGTGAGGAAGCTACTTAAGCTCTCCAAGTTTCCCTCAAAAACCACATGAAGCCAATCCTCTGACAGAATCTAATCAGATGAAACTATGCTTCAGCTCAAGATAGACTGAAAAAAACTTCAAGAAGGTCAATCTCCCTGGGGTGAAAAGGGTGTTCAGCTGAGGTCAGATAGACTCTGGGAAAGCCAATGAAAGGATCTTTGTCACAGCAAATCAGTAGCTAAGACCCTCAGGCCTGGCTCATTAGAGGAGCAAATCAATGGAGCATCTTCCAATCCCAGCTCAAAAGGCAAGCTCAGGGAAACCAGACTGTTTCCTGAATATAGCTGGCAAAGCTACCTCCTACAAACACAAGGAGGCCCTAGGCTTAAAGCAAAGACTCATAGATGTTCAGGAAGCTTGGGATAGCACCATCTTTACTCCAGGTGCAGAGCTCCACTATAAAAGTAAAAAAGAGGAAATGCTAAAAGAAAAGAAAAGAAAATGAGCAAGAAACAGAAAAGAACTTTTACCATAGAATGCTACTATGGTCACAGGGCAGATCAAAACAGAAACTTAGAGGAAAACAGAATGTCCACAGAAAAAATCTCAAAAAGGAAGATAAATTACTTTCAAGCCAAAAGAAACTTCTTGGAAATGCTTATAAAAGACTTCAAAAAGCAAATAAAAGAGAGAAAATCAAAAATGAGAAAAGAAATGAGAGCTGTGCATGAAAAAGTCAACAGTTTGGAAAAGGAAGTTAAAAATTGTCTGAAGAAACAGTTTCTTAAACAGTAGAATAAACCAAATGGAAATAGAGATACACAAAATAACTGAAAAAAAATCACACATTAAAAACTAGAACAGGACACATGGAAGCCAATGATTTTGTGAGAGAGCAAAAATCAATCAAACAAACTAAAAAGAATAAAAAAAGTTTAAAAAAATGTGAAATACCACATTTACAAAACAGTCACTCTGGAAAATAGATCCAGAAGAAACAACATGAAAATTATTGGTCTACATGAAGACCATTACCCCCCAAAAAGTCTGGATAGCATTCTATAAGAGGTCATTACAGGAAACTGCCCCAAATATTCTAGAAACAAAGGGGGGCATACTCATTGAACAAATCTATACACCATCTCTGGAAAGAGATCGCACAAGGAAAACCCCAAGGAACCTTGTTGCAAAAATCCACAACTATAATCTCAAGGAAAAAATACTACAAGCTGCCAAACAAAAACAATTAAAATATCAAAGTGCTTTATGCAGAAATACCCAGGATCTGGCAGCTTCTACAAAAAAGAATTGGAGGGCCTGGAGTACCATATTACAGAAGACAAAGGAATGAGATTAAAACCAAGAACTAATTTCTGGCAAGTTTCAGCATCATCTTTCAGGGGAGGAGATGAATCTTTAATAGAGTAAGAGATTATCATTCATGCACAATGAAAAAACCAGAACTAAACAAAAAATTTAATGTAAAAACATAGGATTTAAGAGAACTATAAAAAGATATGTGGGGACATATAATTAAAGGTTAAACTATTTACAGCCTTAGATGGGAAAAAATATCTGTAACTCTTGAGAATTTTATCTGTATTTGGGGCAGACAAAGGAGACAATTATATGGACTGAAGGTATGGTTTTGAATTGACTGATGTGATCACATCAAAGACAAAGACATTAAGGGTTGGGGAAAAGGTCAGTATTAGAAAAAGGGGAAAGAGGAGATATAATTGGATAATTAGTTTACATGAAGAGATGCAAAAGACCTATTTTAAAAGAGGGGCTTTTATCTGAAGCTTTATCTCATCAGATTTAGTTCTAAAAGGGAAAAAAAAACTTAATCATTTACTTGAGTATAGAAATTTATCTAACTCTATAAAGAAGTAGGAGGAAGAAGAGTAAAAGAAAATGAGAGACAGAATAGAAGAGAGGGCAGAAACACCAGGGAAAAAAATTTAGACAAGAGGGGAAAAATTGATAGAAGATAAAGAAGTGGGTAGAGTAGGTTAAAAAAAACACTATTATAAGAGGAAGGGCAAGGGGGATAGTAGATAAAGTAGTGGATGGGATTGATAAAAACACAAGACAAAGGACAGGGAGAAAAGAGAGAACAAAAGTATATACAGCGAAAAACAGGATGTAGGGAAATACAGACCTGATTATCATAACTGATAATGCAAATGAGATGAACTCTCCCATAAAATGGAAGCAAATAGCAGAACGGATTAAAATACAGAATTTTACAATATCCTATTTACAAGAAACACATTTGACAGAGAGACACACACACAGAGTAAAGGTAAAAGACTGGAACAGAATTATTATGCTTCAGCTGAAGTAGAAAAAGCAGGGATAACAATTCTGATCTCAGATAAAGCAAAAGTAAAAAAAATATAAGGAGGGAAAGTAATTTTGAAAAAGTATACATTAAATAATGAAGTAGTTATTGATGCTAAATGTGTATATATCAAGTAGTAGAACAAACGACTTCCTAGAGAAGATTCAAAGTCAGTTATAGGAAGAAATATTTTAGTGCGAGATCTCAACCTTCACTTCGAGAATCAGACAAATCTAACTACAAAATAAAAAAGAAAGAAACTAGGGATGTTAATAGGACCTTGGAAAATCTAGATTTGATAGACTTCTGGAGAAAATTAAATAGGGACAGAAAGTAATACACTTTTTTTAGCAGTACATGTCACCTACACAAAAATTGACCCATGTATTAGTGTAAAAACCTCATAATCAAATGCACAAAGGCAGAATTAATAAATGCTTTGTTTTTGATCAACAATGCAATAAAAATTATATTCAATAAAGGGCTAGGGAAAGATAGAATAAAAGCCAATTGGAAATTAAATAATCTAATTCTTTTTGTAATTAAAGTTTTGTTATTTTCAAATTTTATGCATGGATAGTTTTTCAACACTGACCCTTGAAAAACCTTGTGTTCCACACCCCTCCTCCCATTTCTCCATTGCTTCCCATACATGGCAAGTAATTCAATATATTTAAACATATGAAAAATATATTACATCCAATATATTCATACATATTTATATAATCATCATGCTGGACAAGAAAATCAGATCAAAAAGAAAAAAATAAGAAAGAAAAGTTTTGGTACTGGCTGAGAAATAGAGTTCTAGTTTGTCCCCATTATATATGATGCTTCCTGATGGTTTTAAATATATGCTACTGATCTTTGTAGGAGAAATTCCATGTATTTCAATACTCTAGTATTTTTAAAATAGAAATGGATGTTCAATTTTGCCAAATGCTTTTTCTGCATCTATTAAGATAATCATATGATTTCTGTTAGTTTGGTTATTGATATAGTCAATTATGCTAATAGTTTTCCTAATATTGAACCAGACCTGCATTCCTGGTATTATTCTTAAAATGCTCATGCTCATATTATTGTGAGGTCGACTTGCTATAATGTCTTGCTAATATTTTATTTAAAATTTTTTCATCTATATTCATTAGGGAAATTGGTGTATAATTTTCTTTCTCTTTCTTGACCATATATGTGTCATAAAAGGAATTTGTTAGGACCCCTTCTTTCCCTATTTTTCCAAATAGTTTTCATAGTATTGAAATTAATCATTCTTTAAATGTTTGGTAAAATTCAAATTTAAATCTATCTGGTCCTGGAGATTTTTTTAGGGAGTTCATCAATAGCTTGTTTTATTTCTTTTTGTAAAATGGGATGATTTAAGTAATCTATTTCTTCTTCTGTTAATCTGGGCAATTTATGTTTTTGCAAGTATTGCCTCATTTCACTTCAATTATCAGTTTTATTGACATATATTTGGGCAAAATAACTTAATTATTGCTTTATTTTATTTTTCATTGGTGAAAGTTCACCCTTTTCATTTTTGAGACTAACAATTTGATTTTCTTCTTTTCCTTTTCTAATAAATTAACTAAATGTTTATCTATTTTGTTGGGTTTTTTTTTTCATAAAACCCAGTTGTTGGTTTTCTTTATTAATTCATTTTCTTTCTTTCAATTTCATTAATCTCTTCTTTTGTTTTCAGAATTTCAAATTTGGCACTTAATTGGTGTTTTTAATTTGTTCTTTTTCTAGCTTTTATTAATTGTAGGAACAATTCACTGATCTTCTCTTTCTCTATTTTGTGCAAGTAAGCATGTAGAGATATAAAATTTCCCCTAATAACTGCTTTGGCTGTATCCCACAAATTTTAGTATGTTGTCTTGTTATTGTCATTTTCTTGGATGAAATTATTGATTGTGTCTATTATTTATTGTTTCACCCATTCATTCTTTAGGATTAGATTATTTAGTTTCCAATTAATTTTGGGTCTATTTTTCCCTGTCCTCTTATTGCATTTCATTTTTATTCCATCACAATCTGAAAAAAAACTTCATTTACCATTTCTGCCTTTCTGCATTTGATTGTGAGGGTTTTATTCTCTAATATATTGTTAATTTTTGTATAGTTTCCATGTACTGCCAAGAAAAAAATACATCTGTTTCTGTCTCTGCTCAGTTTTCTCCAAAAGTCTATCATACCTAACTTTTCTAGAATTCTATTTACTTTCTTTACTTCATTCTTATTCATTTTGTGGTTCCATTTATCTAGTTCTGGGAGTCCGAGTTTACAATCTCCAACTAGTGTCATTTTGCTTTTTAATTCTTCTTTTAGCTCTCTTAATTTCTCCTCTCAGAATTTGGATGCTATACCACTTGGTCCATATATGTTTAATCTTAATAGTACTTCTTTATATATGGTCCCTTTTAGTAGGATGTAATTTCTTTCCTTATCTCTTTTAATTAGATCTATTTTTGCTTCTCCTTAATCTTAAATCAGGATTGCTACCCCTGCTGTTTTAAATTCAGCTGAAGTATAATAGATTCTGCTCCAACCCTTTACCTTTATTCTGAATGTATCACCCTGCTTTAAATGTGTTTCTTGTATACAAGAAATTTCAGGATTCTGGTTTTTAATTCAGTCTGCTATCCACTTCTGTTTTATGGGAGAATTCATCTCATTCATATTCATAGTTAAAATTACTAACTCTGAATTTTCTGCCATCTTGTTTTCCCACAGTTATACTTTTCTCTTTCCCTTCCCCTTTCCCTCATTCCTTCTATTTTGCTTCTGACTACCCCCTCCCTCAAGCAGCCTTTCCCTTTATAGCTTCTCCCTCTGTTATACCTTTCCCCTTCTACTTCTTTCATCTCTTCGATTAGCCTCCCCCTTTCCTTTCTTCTTTCCCCTTCTACTTCCCTATAGGATGAGATAAGTTTCTCTGTGAAGCTAAATATGTCTGATATTCTCTCTTTGAGCCAAATCTGACAACAGTAAGATTCCTGCTATGCTCATTCCCTTCCCTTCTTTCCCTCAATTGTAATAGATCATTTTTGCCTCTTCATGAGATATAATTTAGCCCATTTTCATGCCATTTTCCTTTTCTTCCAATAGAATTACTTTTCCTTTAGTATTTTTATATTGTCACAATAAAATCAAATTATACCTGCACTCTCTAAGTATACTGTAACAGAGATGTAAATATAGTTAAACATATCTTCCATTTTTAGATAAAAACTTTTTAAATTTTAAAAGAAAGTTATTTTTTTCTTTTCTTTTTACCTTTTTATGCTTCTCTTGAGTTCTGTATTTGAAGATCAAAATTTCATTCAACCCTGATTTATTCATCAGAAACAAATGAAATTCACATATTTCATTGAATGTCCAAATTTTTCCCTGAAAGATAATGCTCAGATTTGCTAGATGGTTGATTCTTTTTTGCAATCTAAGTTCTTTTGCCTTTCAGAATATTAGATTCCATTCATCTTGATCCTTTAAAGTAGAAGCAGTTAGGTCCTGGTTCTTCCTGACTGTGGTAAATCAATACTTGAATTGTTTCCCTTTTTAAAAATATATTTTAAAAACAAATGCATGGATAATTTTTCAGCATGGACCATTGCATATCCTTGTGTTTCAGATTTTCTCTTCTGTTCCCCCACTCCCTCCCCTAGATGGCAAGCAATCCAATACATGTTATATATGTTAAAATATGTTAAATACAATATGTGTAAATACATTTATATAATTCTCTTGCTGCACAAGAAAAATCAGATCAAAAAGGAAAGAAAATGAGTAAGAAAAAGTGCAAGCAAATAATATCAAGCAGATAATGTTGTATTATGGTTCAGTTCTCACAATCCTCTCTCTGGTTATAGATGATTCTCTTCATTACAAGTTCATTGGAACTGCCATCAATCACGACATTGTTAGGAGTCAGGTTCATCAGAATTGATCATCATATAATATTGAATTTTCTGTGTACAATGATCTCCTAGTTTTGCTCATTTCACTTAATATCAGTTCATGTAAGTCTCTCCAGGCCTCTCTAAAATTGTCCTCTTAATTGTTTCTTATAGAAAAATAATATTCTATAACATTCATATACCATAACTTATTTAGCCATTCTGCAAATGTTTGCCATCCACTTAGTTACCAGTTTCTTGCCACTACAAAAAGGGCTACTACAAAAATTTCTACAAATATGGGTCCCTTTCCCTCTTTTAAGATGTCTTGGGGAAACAAGCCCAGAAGAAACAATGCTGGATCAAAGGGTATGCAGTTTGATAACTTTTTGAGCATGATTCCAAATTGCTCCCTAGAATGGCTGGATCTAGTCACAGTTCCACCCACATCGTATTATAGTTTCCCAGTTTTCCCACATCCCCTACAACATCCACCATTATCTTTTCCTGTCATTTCAGCCGATCTCAGAGGTGTGTAATGGTGTCTTAGAGTAGTCTTAATTTGCATTTCCCTGTCCATAGTGATTTAGAGCACCTTTTCATATGATTGGGAATGATTTTAATATCTCATCTGAAAACTGTTCACATCTTTTGACCATTTGTTAAAATGGATACTGGCTTGAATTCTTGTAAAATTGAGTCAGTTCTCTATATGTTTTAGAAATGAGATCTTTAGCAGAACCCTTGGATGTAAAAATATTTTCCCTTCTAATATTGTCTACATTAATTTTGCTTGTTCAAAACCTTTTTAACTTAATATAAGCAAAATCATCTACTTGGTGTTCAATTATGATTTTGAGTTCTTCTTTGGACACAAATTTCTTCCTTCTCCACAGATCTGAAAGGCAATATATCCTTAAAAAATTAGAATTAGAAATTCTTCTAATTTGCTTGTAACATCACTTTTTATATGTAAATCATGAAAGCATTTTGACCTTGGTATGTGGTGTTAGCTGTGGGTCATTGCCTAGTTTCTTCCATATTAGTTTCCAATTTTTTCCAGCAGTTTTTTATCAAATAGGGAGTTCTTATCCAAAAATCTGGGGCCTTTGGGTTTGTCAAACACTTGATTACAATAGTTATTGACTATTTTGGCCTGTGATCCTAACCTATTCCACTGATCAATTACTCTCTTTCTTAGCCAGTATCAAATGGTTTTGATGATCGCTGCTTTATAATATAGTTTTAGGTGTGGCACAGCTAGGCCACCTTCATTGCCATTTTAAAAAATTAATTCCCTTGAAATTGTTGACCTTTTTTTCCAGGTGAATTCTGTTATTATTTTTCTAAGTTTGTAAATTAATTTCTTGGTAGTTTGCTTGGTATGACACTAAATAAGTAGATTAATTGAGATAGTATTGTCATTTTTATTATATTTGCTTAGCATACCCATGACCACTTGGTATTTTTCCAGTTGATTAGATCTGACTTTATTTGTGTGGAAAGCATTTTGTAGCAGTGTTCATATAATTTCTGACTTTCCCTTGGCAGATAAACTCCCAAATATTTTATACTATCGACAGTTATTTTGAATAGAATTTATTTTTGTATCTCTTTTTGCTGGACTTTCTTGGTGATATATAAAAATCCTGATGATTTATGTGGATTTATTTTGTATCCTGCAACTTTGCTAAAGTTGTGAATTGTTTCTAGTAGTTTTTTAGTTGATTCTCTAGGGTTCTCTAAGTATACCATCATATCATCTGCAAAGAGTGTTAATTTGCTTTCCTCATTACCTTTTTTTCTTCTTTCAATTTTTTCTTTTTTAATATTTTTCCTTTGATTTATTTTTCTTCTCTTATCACCAAAACTAATGTTTCTAATACGATATTGAATAGTAATGGTGATAATGGGCAACCTTGTTTCACTCCTGATCTTATTGAGAATGGTTCTAGTTTGTTCCCATTACATATGATGCTGCCTGATGGTTTTAAATAGATGCTACTGATAATTTTAAGAAGGTTATTTATTCATATACTCTCTATTGTTTTTAATAGGAATGTGTCTTGGATTTTATCAAATGCTTTTTCTGCATCTATTGAGATAAGCATATGATTTTTGTTAGTTTGGTTATTAATATAATTGATTATGCTGATATCTTTCCTAATATTGAACCACCTCTGCATTCCTAGTAGAAATCCTTCTTGGTCACAGTGTATTATCCTGAGGATGACTTTCTGTAATCCCATTGCTAATATTTCACATATAATTTTTGCATCATTATTCATCAGAGAAATTGATCCATAAATTTATTTCATTGTTTCCACCCTACCTGGTTTAGCTATCAGCACTAAATCTGTGTCATAAAAGGAATTTGATAGAACATCTTCTTTTTCTATTTTTCAAATAGTTTATATAGTCTTACAATTAATTGTTCTTTAAATGTTTGGTAGAATTAACATGCAAATCCATTTGGCCATAGAGACTTTTTCTTAGGGAGTTGATTAATAATAGATTATTCTACTTCTTTTTCTAAAATGGGACTATTTAAGTAATTTATTCGCTCTTCTGTTAACATGGGCAATCTATATTCTTGTAGATATTCTTCCATTTCACTTAGATTATCAAATTTATTAGTATGTGGGACAAAGTAACTCCTAATTATCACTCTAATTTTCTCTTTGTTGGTGGAAAGTTCTCCCTTTTCATTTTTGAGACTAAGAATTTGATTTTCAGGGGGCGGAGCCAAGACAGTGGAGTGAAAAGGTGACTCTCTTCGTGCTCCGCCAATCTTCTCGCAAATCAACAATAAAATAAGCATCTGAACTGATCTTAAAGTCAACGAATCCAGAAATATTTGGACACTGCTTGCTGATATTTCTGAAGAACTTCACATCAGGTTTGTCTAACTCGGACAGAGGGATAAACAGTGGACTCAGGTGTAGGCTAGAAGTGAGGGTGGGACTCAGTTCACTGTGGCAGAAATTCCAAACTCCAAACTCCAAACAGCTGGAGTTTATCTGAGGCACTCGGGACACTCTGCCCTAATTGGGGGCAGGTGTCCTGCCAGACTTGCCTTGTTGAAGGAGTAATTCGGACTTAGTCCTAGCCCCCACCGGCCCAGCACCTTAAGTTAATTCACCAAAGTGCCCCAGGGCAAAGAACTTCAGCCACTGTTTTTTTTT
>JAJPUD010011587.1:27473-53845 GCA_023553655.1 Myrmecobius fasciatus
TTTTTTTCATCAATTCCCTTGAAATTCTTGACCTTTTGTTCTTCCACTTGAACTTTGCTACTATTTTTTCTGGATTTTCTAGAATTTCTAGAATTTAAAATAACTTCTTGGGTGTTTTATTGGTGTGGCACTAAATAAATAGATTAATTTAGGTAGTATTTTCATTTTTATTATATTTGCTAGCCCTACCCATGAACACTTGATTTTTTTCAACTGATTAGGTCTGACTTTACTTTTGTGGAAAGTGTTTTGTAGTTTTCTTCATATAATTCCTGACTTTCCCTTGGCAGATAGATTCCCAAATATTTTATACTATCGACAGTTATTTTAAATAGAATTTCCATTTGTATCTCTGGCAGATGACCTTTGTTGGTAATATATAAAAATATTGATGATTTATACGGATTTATTTTGTATCTTGCAACTTTGCTAAAGTTGTGAATTTTTTCTAGTAGTTTTTTGGTTGAGTCTCTAGGGTTCTCTGAGTATACTATCATATCATCTGCATAGAGTGAGAATTTGATTTCCCCATGAGCTATTCTAATTCCTTTATTCTCTTTTTCTTCTCTTACTGACAAAGCTAACATTTCTAAGAATATCTTGAATAGTAATAGTAACAGTGTGAAGCCTTCCTTCACTGCTGATCTTACTGGGAATGGTTCTAATTTGTACGCATTACATATTATTCTTGCTGATGATTTTAAATAGATGCTACTGATCATGTTAAAGAAAATTCCACTTATTCCTATACTGTCTAATGTTTTTAATAGGAATGGGTGTTAGATTTTATCAAATGTCTTTTCTGCATCTTTCGAGATAATCATATGATTTTTGTTAGTTTGGTTATTAATTTAGTTGATTACGCAATTTATTAGCATTTCTAAATATTTCTGAAAAAAAAAACATCAGCAAGGCATAGAAAGAGAAATTCAATTTAAAATTACTGCAGACAAAATAAAATACTTTGTCTTCTACCTGTAAATACAAACCCAAGACCTATATGAACACAAATGCAAAACACTTCTCACAGAAATGAAATCAGATCTAAACTATTGAGAAAATATCATTTGTTCATGGGTAGTCCAAGGTGATGTAATAAAATGACAACTCAGCCTAAATACCATATCAAAAGTATCCACATCATATCAAATTGCCAAAAGATTATTTTATAGAATTAGAAAAAATAATAACAAAATTCATCTAGGAGAAGAAATGGTCAAGAATATCAAGGGAATTAATAAAAAAAATACAGAGGATATTGGCTTAGCAATACCAAATCATAAATTATATTATAAAAAAGCAGTCATCAAAACCACTTGGCAATGGGTAAGAAATAGAGTGGTGAATACCTAAAAAAACATAGATTGCCCAGATTAACAGAAGGGGAAATAAATTACTTAGTCTCATTTTCGAAAAAGAAATAAAACAAAATATTAATCAACTCACTAAGAAAAAGAGTCTCCCAGGACAGATGGATTTACATGTGAATTCTACCAAATATTTAAAGAACTATTAATTCATACTTTATAAATCATGTGAAAAAATAGGGTAATAAGGACTCCTACAAAACTCCATTTATGACACATAATACTGATACCTAAACCAGGTAGAATGAAAACAGACAAAGAAAATTATAGAACAATTTCCCTAATGAATATTGATGCAAGAGATTACAGAAAGTCATCCCCAGGATAATACACCATGACAAAGTAGGATTTATAACAAATGCAGGACTGGTTCAATATTAGAAAACTATTAGCATAAGTGACTATATCAATAACCATAGTAAAAAAAGCATATGATTATCTTAATAAATGTAGAAAAGCATTTGACAAAATCCAACATCCAATCCTATTAAAAACACTAGACAGTATAGGAATAAAAGGGAATTTTCCTTAAAACAATCTGTAGCATCTATTTAAAACCATCAGCAAGAATCCTATGTAATGGGTATAAACTAGAACCATTCCCAATAAGATCAGGAGTGAAAGAAGGCTGCCCACTGTCACCATTATTATTCAATATATTATTAGAAATGTTAGCTTTGGCAGTAAGAGAAGAAAAAGAGATAAAAGGAATTAGAGTGGGTAATGAAGAAACCAAATTATCACTCTTTGCAGATGACAAGATGGTATACTTAGAGAACCCTACAGACTCAACCAAAAAAACTACTAGAAACAATTCACAACTTTAGCAGAGTTGCAGGATACAAAATAAATCCACATAAATCATCAGCATTTTTATATATTACCAACAAAGGTCAGCAGCAAGAAATACAAAAAGAAATTCTATTTAAAATAACTGTCAATATTATAAAATATTTGGGAATCTATATGCCAAGGGAAAGTCAGGAACTATATGAGCAAAAACATAAAACATTTTCCACAGAAATAAAATCATATATAAACAACTGGAAAAATATCAAGTGTTCTTGGATGGGTCTAGAGAATATAGTAAAGATGATAATGCTACCTAAATTAATCTATTTATTTAGTGTTATACCAATCAAACTTCCAAGAAACTATTTTACTGATGTAGGAAAAATAACAGCAAAATTCATCTAAAAGAACAAAAGGTCAAGAATTTCAAGGGAATTCATGAAAAAAATGCAAATGAAGGTGGCCTAGCTGTACCAGATCTAAAACTATATTATAAAGCAGCAGTCATCAAAACCATTTGGTACTGGCTAAGAAATAGAATAGTCTATCAATGGAATACATTAGATCCATAGGACAAAATAGTCAATAACTATAGCAATCTAGTTTTTGACAATCCCAAAGCCCCCAGCTTTTGGGATAAGAACTCACTGTTTGACAACAACTGCTGGAAAAATTGGAAACTAGTATGGCAGAAACTAGGCACTGACCCAAACCTAACACCATATACCAAGATAAGGTCAAAATGGGTTCGTGATCTAGACATAAAGAATGATATTGTAAACAAATTAGAAGAAAATAGGATAATTTACCTCTAAGATCTGTGGAGGAGAAAGGAATTTGTGACCAAAGAAGAAGTTCATATCATTATTGATCACAAAATAGATAATTTTGATTATTTTAAATTAAAAAGGTTTTCTACAAACAAATTTAATGCAGACAAGATTAGAAGGGAAGCAATAAATTAGAAAAAAACAATTTTACATTCAAAGGTTCTGATAAAGGCCTCATTTCTGAAATATATAATTGACTCAAATTTATAAGAATTCAAGCCATTCTCTGATAAATGGTCAAAATATATGAGCAGACGAAGAAATTGAAACTATTTCTAGTCATATGAGAAGGTGCTCTATATCACTATTGATCAGAGAAATGCAAATTAAGACAACTCTGAGATACAGCTACACATTTGTCAGATTAACTGAGATGTAAGGAAAAGATAATGATGAATGTTAGAGGAGATGTGGGAAAACTGGAACACTAATACATCGTTGGTGGAATTGTGAATGGATCCAACCATTCTGAACAACATTTTGGAGCTATACTCAAAAAGTTATCAAACTGTGCATACCCTTTGATCCAACATTGTTTCTACTGGGTTTATATACCAAAGAGTTCTTACAAGAAGGAAAGAAACCCACATGTGCAAAAAATGTTTATTGAAGCCCCTTTTGTAGTGGCAAAAAACTGGAAATCAATTGCAGAATGGGTGAATAAATGATGGTATATGAATGTTATGGAATATTATTGTTCTATAAGAAATGATGAGCAGGATGATTTCAGAAAGGTCTGGAGAAATTTACATGTACTTATGCATGGCAACAATAAGATTATATGATGATAAGTTCTAATGGACATGGCTCTCTTCAACAATGAGATTATTCAAACTAATTCCAATTGTACAATGATGAAGAGAGCCATATATATCCAGAGAGAGAATTGTGGGCATTGAGTATGGTTTACAACATAGCATTTTCACTCTTTTTGTTGTTGTTTCTTTTCATTATATTTTATTTCTCTTTTTTTCTTGACATGATGATTGTATAAATATGTATACATATATTGGTTTTAACATATGTTTTAACATATTTAACATGTATTGGATTACCTGTCATTTAGGGGAGGGTGTGGGGGAAGGGGGAAATATTGGAGCACAAGCTTTTGCTAGGACTAATGTTGAAGAATTTTCCATGCATATGTTTTGTAAAATAAAAAATGTTTAATAAAAATGGTCACATAAAAAACCCAAAATAGAGTGGTTAATCAGTGGAATAGATTAAATATACCTGACACAATAATCAAGGCCTGAGCAATCTAGTATTTGATAAATCCCCAAAGTTCAGCTTCTGGAATAAGAACTCACTATTTGACAAAAATTGCTGGGAAAATTGGAAAATAATATGTAAGAAACTCAGCATAGCTCTACATCTCAGATCTCATACCAAGATAAATTCAGGCTGAATCCGTGACTTGGGCATATAGGATGATACCATAAACAAATTATGATAGCAAGGAATAATTTATCTCTCAGATCTTTGGAGAAGAGAGGAATTTATGATGAAAAAAGAACCAGAGAACATTATAAAAGGCAAAATGGACAACTTTGTTTACATTTAAATTAAAAATGTTTGCACAAACAAAACCAACAGAAGCAAGATTAAACTGGAAATACAAATCTGGGAAAAATCTTTACAGCTAATATTTCTGAAAATAATCTCATTTCTAAAATATATTTTAAAAAACACTTTTAAATTTATAAGAATACAAATCATTTCCCAACTGATAAATGGTCAAAGAATATGAGCAGACAATTTTCAGATGAAGGAATTAAAGCCATCTATAGTCTTATAAAATGTTCTAAAGAACTATTTTTTAGAGAATTGAAAATTAAAATAACTCTGAAGTACCGGTTCCCATCTCTCAGATTGGCTAAGATGACAGGAAATGATAATAATCAATGTTGTAGGGGATATGGGAAAACTGGGACACTACTTCATTGTTGGTGGAGTTGTAAAATGATGCAACCATTCTGGAGAGCAATCTGGAATATACCCAAAGGGCTATAGAACTTCATATACCCTTTGATACAACAATGCCCTTAACTGGGTCTGTATCCCAGGGAATTCACAAAAGAGGGAAAAGACCCATATGTGCAAAAATATTTGTAGCATCTCTTTTTATGATAGCAAAGAAGTGGAAAAGGAGTGGATGCCCATCATTTGGGGAATGGCTGAGCAAACTGGTACATGAAGATTACAGAATATTATTGTTCTATAAAAATGATGAACAAGCTGTTCATAGAATGACCTGGAAAGATTTACATGAATGGATGGTGAACTAAACAAGCAGAACCAGGAATACATTGTACACAATAACAGCAAGAATGTGTCATAATCAACTGAAAGTGTTGGTTCTTCTTGGCAGTTCAATGAAACAAAGGAATCCCAATAGACTTTGGACAGAAAATGCCATCTGCATACAGAAAAAGATCTAAGGAGACAATATAAATCAACACATGCTGCATTGACTTCTCTTTTCTGTTTTTTATCTTTCCCATCCCTTTTGATCTAATTTTCTCTCCCAACAAGATTTATAAAGCAATGTGTATTAAAAATAAATTAACTTACTACAAAAGAAGTCCTTGGGTTTCTCTGGCTTGGCAATACAATTTGTTTCTACATGACTTGCCATGGAAATTTTGCTTATATTAAACAACTTGTTCGATTTTGAAACTGAATTTCTTCTCCTTTCTTTCGGCTTTCTACCCACTCATTTATCATGATGGAAGCAGAGAGACCTGCTTATCCTTGGATATAATTAAATACCAGAGGACAAAACTCCAGGTGTCTCTTTCCAGATCCCCTGGATACTAGTTCTCTGCCCTTTGCAATCTGGATCCCCTCTGGATACCTCAGTTTCTCTGTCTCTAAAACAAGATAAATAATAGATTTTCATCCTCCCTTACCTACCCAAAGAGAGGGATTGTGGAAGAAAGCATGCTATTAATGATCTTTGGATGAGGAGTGCTTTTGAACATAATGTAATAATAGAATTCACAATAAGATACAGCCTCATCAAGAGCTCCATGGAAGAAAGGCACTATAAATACGTGTTAGTATTATTTTTGTAATAACATAGTGCTGTTCATATTCCAGTACTTAGCCCTGTTATGTTTTCCAAACTGTGTGGGTGTTGATTTGCCAAGGTGATGTGTGTCATATTATTTGTGTATCTAGACAATGCTGTTCAACTGCTGGGAATTGTAAATTGCAATGCAGTGGGGTGGGACTTTTTAGGTATATTGTATATGCACATGCTTAGCATGCTTTTTCCTCTACACATGTTTTTTTTTTCTTGTGATTTTGCAGGGAATCTGGGAGGCATTATAAAGTCAGCTTCAGCTACCCCATACTGATCAGTAGTTGGAAACGGACCCTTGTTACCATATTGGATGCCAGGACCTATCACCTACAGACACATTGAGATCTCTTGCTTACAGCAGTGCACTACCTGTCTCCCAGGTAGTGCCCAGACCACACTTCCTCCTCCTCCTCTTCTTCAAATTCCTCACTTCCTTCAAGACTCATTTAATGAGCTGCTGCATATAAGAAGCCTCAGCTATAGTCCCCTAAGCTGTCAATAGGCTCTGTATTCTTTTAAGATTATCCCCATTTGTTGTTCTGAAGAAATATGTGTAAATATCTAAATTCCTTGAGTACATGTATTGGTTTTCAGTTTTTTTTTTAACTTCAATCCTTAGCCCCATTATCTTGCACATATTAGGGCCTTTATAAATGCTTCTTGGATTAGATTGAAGAATATAGTTTTTCAGGAAAAGATAAGTCAAATATGATTTTCCCACTGAAACAATCTGATCAAGATTCAGTTTTTTTGAAACAAATGAACACTAATAGAATCTTTAGATTAGCAAGATTAGCAGAATGGTATAGTGAATTATTTTATTCAAGAAGGACTCCTCATTCATGTTCATTAACTGTGTGATTTTAGGCAACTACCTTTAACCTCCATGTGCCATAGGTAAGTATTCTCCTCTTAGAATTATTACTTTGTTGCTTTCTTAAAAAAAACTTTAGCTTTTATATCCCAATACCCTCCCTCCCAAAAAGGAATTCTGCTTTGTAGAAAAGAAATATAGTTAAGCAAAATCAACTAACTCATTGACTATATTTGACGATGGGTCCTAGTCTACCCTCTAATTTACATCAACAGCAAATACTGAGATCATTGTCAGTCTTTTAAAATTCATTCTTACTGCATTTGTCAGGAATTACTGTGGTTGCTCAGTCTTGTAATTGAAACAGTATCACAATTTATGTTTCTAACCAACAATCTGATGTCCATTTGAAAAAAAATAAAAATGAACATCAATACCTTTTTATGCTCTTAGCAGGGTCTGTCACATGTTATGAACTTAATAAATGTTTGTTTATTGTTTGATTGTTAGAAAGGGAATTCAGAGAATGAATTGTATAATCAATTAAGTGGTGGGTAATCAGAACTTGTTTAATTGTTTCAGTCATGCCTGATTCTCTAAGACACTTTGTGGGGTTTTCATGGTGAAAATGCTGTGGTGGTATAACATTTCCTTCTCTAACTTATTTTATAGATAAGGAAATTGGGACAAACAGGAAAACTGACTCATTCAGGTTTACACAGATTGTAAGTGTCAGAAGCCAGAATTAAACTCAGAAATATGAGTTTTTCTGGCTCTGTCTGGAGCTCTATGAACAATACCACATAGCTATTCATGGTTTAATCAGAAAGACTGGTTCAAATTCACTTCTGATCCTCATTATCCACATCACTCTGGGCAGTTTACTTTCTCTCTCTGTAATTCCTTAGGCACTTAGTAGAATATCTTTGTTAAAATCATAGCCAGTTCCCATCTGTATTTGTGGAAAAAGGTATCATGACAAGAGTTTTGAAATGACAGCTCCTTTAAGTATTCCCACAAAAGGTAAAAAAAAAATAGTATCAACAGAAGCTTCCTAACATGTATATAATTGAGCAACAACACAGACCTCAGGGTAGTTACCAGCAAGCAGCAGGCAGAGATATAAGCCATAATGGAGACAGATGCAGCTAGTGGGGCAGTGGCAGAATAGACAGTGACATTTAAATTAGCAAAGGGCAGGTCCATAAACCTTTAAAGGTTCTGAGGCTATCCTTAAGACTAGGTTGGCTCCTAGGATTAAAGACTTGGATGATAAACATCACTTCTTTAGAGACCTCTTGGCATTCGATGTGACTGGTTTGTGCTTGACTACAAAGCAGCCACAGTGAGCACCAAGAGGTCTCTGATACTTTATTGCTGGAAAATAATGGACAATTCAGGCAAGGGAGCTCAACTAAGTTCAAATTACTCAAAGTATCATCAATAGCCAACCTATTTAAAATATCTTCCTGCTATGGCTAAATAAAATAAATTATTTAAAAAATATATCTAAATCTATTAGACAGAGCAAGAAATAATGAATCACACTTGATGTTATCTAATATGATATGGCATCATATTATTTCACACAGAGCTTTTATATGAATTCTTCAGCATTCCTGCTCCGTTTTACTGTAACAAATAGGTAGAGCACAGTCTTCATCAGGTTATTGGAAGGACCTTTTTATGAGAAGGATCCATGGGCATCTTTGAAGAGATATTTGGGAAGCCTTAAATGAAGTTAATTGGTAGCTCTTTTGAGAAACTGACCCAGGTATAGCCAGCCATATGATTTCCTGTTTCACATTGAAAATTTCCCTGTACTGTATGTGGGCTCCAGAGATCAAGAGGCTTGGATATTTTGCCCACTTAAAAAAAAAAAAAGAAAGGAAAAGAAAGGTTTTTTCTAGCTGCCATCCCATCGGCACTAGCAGTTTCACCTTGTACCCTGGTGTTATGCCTGGTATACCAACCTTTAAAATGCGTGAAATAACCCTTATTTGCACTGACTTTTTGGATTCTTTGATCCTTCACCATTGCTTCACAACTCAGGAAAAAAAGCCTCAGGCTTTGGCTTGAATGGTGGCCAAACTCAAAAGCACATAGCACAGATTGATCCTGAATCCATAAAATCAAAAGTCTTTCCATCTCAGTCACAATTTTTGCATTTTGCTTATAATAGTGGATTGCAGCAGGCACCAGAATTGTAGAAATCATAAAGTTTTAGAGCTGGAAGGAAGGGACATTAGACACAGAACATTATTTTTTTCTTTTTTCTTTTACCAGTCATTTTTCAAGATTGAACTTGAGTTTTGACTATAAAATAAAGACTTTTTTTAAAGCAAGCATACTGCAACTTAGGAATAGTAACTCATATTTTCCTAGCATTTTAAGGCTTATTCTGCATTTTGCTCTCAACAATAAGCTCAAGATGCTTATTACTTGTGTGACCTTGGGCAAGTTATTTAATCTCCCTGCTTCTAATTTTCCTCATATTTAACAAGAGGAATTTGACTTCAAGGTAACTAGCACCACTTTCAGTTGTTATGCAATTAATATTTTTGTTCTCATTTTAAATATGAGGAAACTGAGGCTCAAAGAGGTTGTCTGATTAGCTCACAGTCACAATGACAATAAATGATCCAGAGCCAGATTATAGGTGTAATTCTTTTCTTTTGTTTTAGCTATGTACTTTCACTTTTTATCAATGGTTCCATGCCCACAGCTGTCCCCATTAAAATAGTCATTTTGAAAGGAGACTTATGTTGCTTATATTGAGCAAAATATTATAGAGACCATATATCAAAGTCTGTTTACTAGCCACAAAATTCAATCTCATGTATTCTTTTGTAGTCATTGTACTCTGGTGCCCCTGAATGATCTCTTCTAATTTATATTGAATATTGTGGGCCCAGGGGAAGAGAGAATTCAGAGGAACAAAATTTATGAGTCTCATGACCAGAAATGAGATTTCCCAAAAATTTCATGAGATCAATGGAAGCTATTCTACTGTGAATGCCCTTTTAGATAGGAATTTTGGTGATAGGACAAAAAGGAGATTTTCTATAATTTTCAATGGCCTCTTTTTTCTTATTGTCTTCCTTCTTATCATCTTACCATTTGGATTTCTTGAAGAGAAGGGAGGAATGAACAATGTGAAAACACATGTAGAGTGATCACATGCAGAATCCTGAGCATCTTGATTAATACTAGGAGAAACAATTGAGTGGTACCCTGAGTATCTGATGTTCGCCATCAGAAAAGGGATAAGTGTGGTAAAGAGAGGAGAATCTACCACAAGAAAGAATTCATTTAATCTTTTTTTTTATTTTTAGTCTTTCATTTTCTTATTTATTTATTTATTTAATATTTTCTCCCACTTAGATTCAAAACAATTTTTTACATTTGTTTTAAGGATTTTTGAGTTCTAGTTTCTCTCCCTCATGCCCACACAATTAAGAAACTGCATATGAAGTTATGCAAAACATTTTCATAAAAGTCAAATTGTGAAAGAAAACATAGATCTTTCACACTAATTAAGATAAAAATCCTGAAGAAAATAATTAGTTAGAGAGAGAGAGAGAAAGAGAGACAGTCTCTCTGACAGAGACAGAGACAGAGACAAAAACAGAGACAGAGACAGAGAGACAGAGAAACAGAGACAGAGAGAGAGAAAGAGAGAGAGAGAGAGAGAAAGAGAGAGAGAATGCTTTGATCTGTATTCAGACATAATCAATTCCTTCTCTAGATAGAATTTTTTATCATAAGTCCTTCAGAGTAATTGTGGATGATTGTACTATTGAGAATAACAAAGTCATCCCAGAACATTGCTATTACTTTGTATACAGTATATTTCACTTTATTCATGGAGGACTTTCCAGGGTTTTTTTGAGAGTATCTTGCTCGTAATTTCTCAGAGAACAATAATATTCTATCAGAGAAACTTGCTAATTGTATTTCCTACCATTTATTCTTTCTCTCCTTTCACCTTGTCCCTCCTCAAACTTGTTTTGCTACTGACACTTACTCCTCCATTATGCCCTTTTTTAATCACCTTCCCCTCCTCATATTCTATTTCCCTCCTATTTTATTTCAGGGTAAAGTAGATTTCTATACCCTATTTAGTATGTATGTTATTTCCTATTTGAGCCAATTCTGATCAGAGTAAGATTCACTTCTCCTCTACTTCCCTTCTTCCCCTCCATTGTAAAAGTTTTTTCTTGCCTCTTTTTTCATAGCAGCTAATTCATACCATTCCATTTATCCTTTTCCCTTTCTTCCAGTGCATTCCATTCTCACCTCTTAATTTCATTTTTTTGGCTGAAGCAATTGGAGTTAAGTGACTTGCCCAGGGTCACACAGCTAGGATGTGTTAAGTGTTAAGTAAGACCAGGATTGAACCTAGGTCCTCCTGACTTCAGGGCTGGTGCTCTATCCACTGCACCATCTAGCTGCCCCAATTTCATAATTTTTTTTTTAAAAAGATATCCCTTCATATTCAAGGATGTCCTCTATTTACTCCTAACTTCAATAATAATGAGAATGTTCTCAGAAGTTACAAATATCAACCTCCCATCTAAGAATGTAAACAGATAAACCTTTTTTAGGTTCCTTATACTATCACTTCCTGACCACCTCCCTGTGTGCTGCTCCAGAGTTTTGTATTTGAATATCAAACATTCTATTCAGCTCTGGGCTTTTCATCAGGAATGGAATGCTTGAAAATCTTCTGTTTCATTCAATGACCACCTTTTCCTCTGAAGGATTATACTCAGTTTTGGTGGTAGTTGATTCTTATTTGCAATCCTTGCTCCATTGCTCTCCAGAATATCATATTCCAAGTTTTCCTATCCTTTAACATAGAATGTCAAATCTTATATTATCCTGACTGTAGTTCTCTGATACTTGAATTGTTTCTTTCTAGATGCTTGTAATATTTTCTTTTTGACTTTGGAGTTCTGAAATTTGTCTTAAAGTTTTGATTTGGGGATTTCTTTCAGGAGATGATGAGTAGATTCTTTTAATTTCTATTTTGTCTTCTGTTTATAGAATAGCAGAACAGTTTTCCTTGATAATTTCTTGAAAGATGATGAATAGGCCCTTTTTTGTGATCATAACTTTTAGATAATTTTAAAATTATCTCTTGTGGATCTATTTTCCAGGTCAGTTGTTTTTCTGATGAGATAGTTCATATTTTTTTCTATTTTTTGCTTATGCTTTATTGTATTTTGATTTCTCATAAAGCCATTAGCTTCCATTTGCTCAATTCTAATTTTTAAGGAATTATTTTCTTCAGTGATATTTTGTGTCTCCTTCCCCAATTGGCCAATTTTGCTTTTTAAAGCATTCTTCTTCTCACTAGCTTTTTGTATTTCCTTCTGTACCTCTCTCAATTCTTTTTCCTAATTTTTCTTCTATTTCTCTTACTTGATTTTCAAAGTCCCTTTTGAGCTCGTCCATGGCCGGAGCCCAATTCTTATTTTTCTTGGAGGCTTTGGATGTAGGCCTTTGATTTTGTTTTATTCTGTGTATTTTTTGATCTTCCTTGTCACCATTATAACTTTTAATGGTTAGAAACCTTTTTTCCTTTTTTTATTTTTGCTCCTTTTACTAACCTATTACATGGCTTTCAACTCTTTGTTAAAGTAGGATTCTGTTTCCAGGGTGGAGGGGACACTGTTGCTTCAGGGGTTTTGGGTAGTTGTTTTCAGAAATCCTTCTAGGAATCTGACTACAAGCCCTCCTTTCTGCCCTGGAGCTCTTAGATGTGTCCCTGCTCCCTGTAGCTGTAAGATCTAGTGTGCTGCCTGGACTGAGGCTCCACTGACCCAGGCTGCACTGGGACTGCAAGCCACACTCCCACCTTGTTGCCACAGACCCTCTCCACTGACCTCTATGTTCTCTCTGGTGTCCCCGAGCTGAGAGGTGCAGAAGTCTCCAGCACTGCTGCTGATTCAAAGATCCAGTCTAGCTGAAGCTGGGGTCAATGTGGGAGGTGGGCCCCGGGCCAGGCCTGCACTGGGATTGCAAAGCTGGGCTCCCACTCTGGTTCCACAGACCTTTTCTGTTGACCATCCAGGTGCTCTTTGATGTCTCTGGGTGGAGAGATCTGAAAGTCACCAGTACTGTTGCTGATTCAGAGGTTGGGCCCCGGCTGGGTTTGGAGCTAGAGCTGGGTCCAGGACTGCACTCAGTGCTGCATGCTGCACTGCACTGAGGCTGCATGCTGAGCTCCCTCCCTGATTCTGCAGATATTTTCTGCTGAGCTTCTAAATTGCCTCCTGTCTTTTGTTTTATTCTGTCTTTTGGATTATTATAATGCTCTAAAATTTGTTTAAAGTCATTGTTTAAAGAATTTGGTCTATTCTGTCTTTTGGGGTATTTTAATGTTTTAAAATTTGTTTAGAGTCATTATTTAAAGAATTTGGAGCAGTTTTGTGGAGAGGTTGGGCAAGTTTCTGCATTTACTCCACCTTTTTGGTTCTGCTTTCTGGAATTCATTTAATTTTGTGAAAAAAGGCAACTAGAAAGATCTAGGATTATAAAATCTAGAACGGCAAAGACTAATATTTGGTATAATTTCTCTTTGCCTGGTGAGCCAAAAAAAGTGATTTTCTTTTCTTAGGTTGTGAATCTGAAACAGAAATTGGGAGTCTCTCACTAGCTTTTTTTCTGTCCATGAGAATAGAAATTCGGAGTGTGGAAGCTGATTGTGGTTGAATGTGTTGGTATATTCTTGGATTGGCACTTAAGGAGTTTTGATTAAACTTTCAATAAAGTTTCAGAGACCAGTTCTTTTCATTTCATCTTGGCTTTGCAACCCCATTCCCCACTAATTATACTGTTCTGAGTGCTACTCCTTTTAAAGTAGTCACTTTTAGGGGAGAAATAGATTACCATAGCATCTATTTAAAACCATCAGTAAGTGTCATATGTAATGAGGACAATTTAGACCCATTTGAATGAATGATCAGGAGTGAAACAAGGCTGCCCACTGTCACCATTACTATTTAATATTGTGTTAGAAATGTTAGCTTTAAAAAAAAACAAAAAAAAAAACAAAAAAAAAGAAATGTTAGCTTTGTCAATAAGAGAAGAAAAAGAGATAAAAGGAATTAAAGTAGGTAATGAAGAAACCAAATTATCACTCTTTGCAGATGACATGATGGTATACTTAGAGAACCCTAGAGACTCGACTAAAAAATTTCTAGAAACAATTCACAACTTTAGCAAAGTTGCAGGATACAAAATAAATCCACATAAATCATCAGCATTTTTATACATTACCAACAAAGTTCAGCAGCAAGAGATACAAAAAGAAATTCCATTCAAAGTAACTGTTGGTAGTATAAAATATTTGGGAATCTATCTGCCAAGGAAAACTCAGGAACTATATGAACTAAACTACAAAACACTTTCCATACAAATGAAGTCAGATCTAATCAGTTGGAAAAACATCAAGTGCTCATGCCGAGCAAATATAATAAAAATGACAATACTACCCAAACTAATTTACTTATTTAGTGCCATACCAATCAAACTCCCAGGAAACTATTTTACAGATCTAAAAAAAATAGTGGCAAAGTTCATTTGGAAGAACAAAAGGTCAAGAATTTCAAGAGAATTAATGAAAAAAAAAAGGCTGATGAGTGTGGCCTTGCTGTACCAGATCTAAAACTATATTATAAAGCAGCAGTCATCAAAACCATTTGGTACTGGCTGAGAAATAGAGCAGTGGATCAGTGGCATAGGGTAGAATCACAGGACAAACTAGGCAATAACTATAGCAATTTAATGTTTGATAAACCCAAAGACCCCAGCTTTTGGGATAAGGTCTCACAATTTGACAAAAATTCTGGGAAAATTGGAAAATAGTATGGAAGAAATTATGGCTTGACCCACACCTAACACCACATACCAAGGTAAGATCTAAATGGGTTCATGATTTAGATATAAAGAGTAATATTATAAGCAAATTAGAGGAACATAGTATAGTTTACCTCTCAGATAGTATAGAAGGAAGGAATTTGTGTCCAAAAGAAGAACTGGAACTCTTAATTGAACACCAGATAGTTAATTTTGATTATATTAAGTTAAAAAGTTTTTGGACAAACAGAACTAATGCAGACAAGATTAGGAGGGAAGCAATAAATTGGGAAATCATCTTTACATTTAAAGGTTCTGATAAAGGCCTCATTTCTAAAAATATATAGAGAATTGTCTTATATTTAAAACAATTCAAGCCACTCCCAATCAATAAATGGTCAAAGGATATAAACAGAAAATTTTCAGATGATGAAATTAAAACCATCTCTAGTCATATGAAAAGGTATTCCAAATCACTATTGATCAGAGAAATGCAAATTAAGACAACTCTGAGATACCACTACACACCTGTCAGATTGGCTAAAATGACAGGAAAAGATAATGATGAATGATGGAGGGGATGTGGGAAAACTGGGACACTAATACATTGTTGGTGGAACTGTGATCAGATCCAAACATTCTGGAGAGCAATTTGGAGCTATGCTCAAAATGTTATCAAATTGTGCATACCCTTTGACCCAGCAGTATTTCTATTGGGCCTATATCCCAAAGAGATCTTAAAGGAGGGAAAAGGCCCCACATGTGCAAGAATGTTTGTGTCAGCCTTTTTTTTAGTGGCTAGAAACTGGAAACTGAATGGATGCCCATCAATTGGAGAGTGGCTGAGTAAGTTACGGTATATGAATGTTATGGAATATTATTGTTCTGTAAGAAACAACCAGCAGGACGATTTCAGAGAGGTCTGGAGAGACTTGCATGGACTGGTGCTGAGTGAAATGAGCAGAACCAGGAGATCATTATACATGGCAACAACACTATATGATGATCAATTCTGATGGACATGGCTCTCTTCAACAATGAAATGTTTCAAACCAGTTCCAATTGTTCAGTGATGAAGAAAGCCATATACACCAGGGAGAGGCCTGTGGGATCTGAGTCTGAACCATAACATAGCCTTTTCACACTTTCTATTGATGTTTGCTTACATGATGTTTCCTTTCTCAGGTTTTTTTTTCCTGTACAGCAAGATAACTGTATAAATATATATACATACATAATCGATCTGTCAAATATTTTAACATAATTAACATGTATTAAACTTCCTGCCATCTAGGGGAGGCGGTGGGGGTAGGAGGGAAAAATTTGTAACAGAAAGCTTTGCAAGGATCAATGTTGAAAAATTACCTATGCATATGTTTTGCAAATAAATAGCTTTAATTAAAAAAAATTCATTAGGGCAAGATCAGTCATTTAGGTGAATGCACTGCTGGGGGTAAGCCTGGAAAGTGTAGAAAAGTAGATAATCTTTTATTGTGAAGTGAAAATATTTGGGAGAAATTGCCTGATTGACCAAATCAAATATGCAAATATAATAAATACCATAATAGAAGCATGAATGAAAAAAAAGACATAGGTTACCTTGCTTATATTGAAAAAAATGTTGATGGAATTACCTTTTAGAGCTGATATTTTAAAATCTATTTACTAGGTACAAAACAAAATCTGATATACTTTTGTAATTATGTACTGTGGTAACCCTGGATTGCCTTTTCCAACTTATATAGAAGATTGTGGGCCCAAGCAAAAGAAATTACTGGAGCAATATTTGTGAGACACACAACCAAAAATGAGATTAACCCCAAATTTAACCTTATTTGGAGGGCCCCAAGTTAATCATTTGGATAGAATGGCATATGTTAAACCTACTCTTTCTCTACCTAACTCAGATCCTTTAAGCTGTAATGGATCTCTTTTCTCAGTTTATATCTTAGTACATTGATAAAACATAGCATGCTGTAGTCATATGGTTTATTTCACATAGAATAAAGCAAAATTGGAATTTCACTTAAGATAGATATAATCCTATTTGCACTTCAAACCAAGGATGTAAAAATGAATGGATGGAAGGGCTGTGTACTTCCCATCATAGATTCATGGATAGAAACAAGTGTTAAATAGGACAGCTATGCCAGTACATTCTAGATCTATATTAATATGACTGACCTTTTATTTTTCCTCTTTTTCAAAAATAAAGTTAAAAAAGGAATGGGAGGGAGGAGACCTAATGCTAAACAAATAAATTGGACATTAAGGAAATTTCACTTCTCAGAAACTAATTTGAAATAAGTTAAGCATCAGTTTATATTATACAGTTCTACAATGTTTTTAAAACTTAAACTACTTTTCCTTCTCTTCTCCTCCAAGGGATTTTCCAAAAGTTGTTATGGTGCATCTGTACTGAACCACCTTTAATTACTCTCAATATAATTGCTGGGACAGCAAGAACATATTTTGCAAGATGGTTGCCATGCTTTCAAGACATTAGAGAACATTTTTGTTTCTAGGACTCATAGTGGTTGGAGCTCCAATACCAGCATTCTTCCCTGTAACTACAGAGTGCTCAGCCTAGGTATGAGGTGAATAGAAGTTATAAGAAATATCCAGTGCCTCATATCCAAGTATACATTTGATTACAGATAGAGGAACAAAAGATAATGTGCTATGCTGCAAGATGAGAAATTAGCATCTTATCCTAAAAGGATTTATCCATTAAAAGGAAACCCCAAATTTCAGACCAGAGATAGATGTATTCATTTATTTATTCATTCAACTTAATTTGTCTATCCATATGTTTGCTTTATTTCCATCTATTTGTTCACTTATTTAATGAATATGCCATGCCACCTTATTAGAAAAAAAATTCAATAATAATCCTGAATGTAAGGAACATTTTATGAATTTTACTAGTCCCTTCCACTTAATTTTTGTACTTGTATCTCTAAAGGGCACTAATATAGTAGTTGTTATTCCTGGGTATAATATCTACAAGAAACAATTGTTTGAAATAAGCCTGTTGTCATCTAAATTTTACTTGTAAGAGAAAATAACCCTATGTGTTTGAAAAATTTCTTTCAATTCTTATGTGTTTATAAACTAAATTGTCAGTAAATTAATTAATAATTTTTATGAATATTTCTTGGGAAGATGAAATTTGTGTTTCAATTTTATGTAATTTACCTAATTCCACAGTTTATTTTTCTCTTGCTATCTTTGCATTTATGCATCATCCATCTTTTTTGCATTGCCTTCATATCATGTCATTGCATATTCAATGTTCTTGATGACTAGTTTTCCTTCTACTTTGTTCCATTATTCATACTCTTCCTCTGTTGAATTTTCAGTTTTTATCTATTGTTTTCCCTTTTCTACTTTTAATTATTCTACTCTCAATAAAGCAGCTACATGGTACAAGAAATAGTTATTGAAGTTTAAAGGACTCAATCAACTAACCTCAGACATTTATTAGCTGTTTGACCCTAGGAAAGACATTAACATCTCCCAATCTCTATTTCCTTACTTGTAAAATGGTGATTTAAAACATGGCATCTTAAACTTATTTCCCTTTTTTCCTGATGAATATTCCCACAACCCTACGTATAGAAGCATACAAAATAAGTATATAAATCAAGCATTTACTGATAATAAACCATAGTTTCATGCCTCTCACATTCATTTATAGATGGGTTGCAATCCATAATTTAAGAAGCTTTGATTTGGAAAAAAAAAAAAAAAAAAAACAACCCTTTTTTACCAAAAAAAAAGTTTTTCAAGAAAGGCCCAGTCAAACTCTTTCCCCCTTTCATTCTCTTTCTTTTCTATTTCTTTTCTCCATCCCCCAGTTCCTCCAAAACCAGAGAGTAGGCATCCAAGATAGGATCTGAACCTAATTTTCCTGACTCTAACACTAACTCTCAGAAAAGTATTTTATAGCCACCTAAGTAAACAATATCTCTGCGCTTATGTCCCCTATAGCATTTTACATTTACTGGGGATTCAACAAATATCTTAGGTAGAAGTAAAAGAATGCATGGACAAAGGATTTATAATGACTAAAACAATTTTTTGGTTGTGGTGGAAATTTTCTATTGCTAGTTAAATTTTTGAAGCAATCTTACGGAAAACATTTTTACTAAGGTGTTTCTTTCATGTTGATTTTGAACAAGGCCTCCTAAATACCCTCTTTATACATGAAGAGGAACACCAGTCCTTTCTAGTCCATGGATAACTCCAAAACAAGGATTTTTAAAAATGCAAAGTACCCATATGCTCTGCTCATACTGAGAAATGGTCTCATGAGTAATTAAAAACAGTTACAAAAGCAATGAAGTTGGGACAGTAGAAATATCACACCCATATGTGTGCACTGAATCAGAAAACTCCATAATACTCAGTCACTAAATATTTCTGTGATTGTGGGTTTTACTAGAACAGAGAGCATCCTTATTCAATGCTTACATTATAGAGCTACAGCACACCTCTGAGATTTACTCAGATTTGCTGGTGCTGTATTCTCTTTTTTTCTCACTTCTGTTAAAGGCTTGAGGCTGGTAATTTGTCTTTATCTCTTTTACAGCACAAAGTAGCCACTTAATACTCAGCAAATCTATAAAAATAATGATATCAATTTATTTGTGTGGGGATATTTGATTTCCCTTGTGTAATTGGGAAAGATTTTTTTCTTTCTTTCCTTTTCCTAATTACACTAAATGAATGAATTTTAGAGACATCAGTAGTAGAATGAAGCATATCTAACAAAGGGGCTAGGACCTGGAGTCTAGATCTTGATTTGGCACAGGCTACCTAGGTGACCTCAAAAACATCGCTTTACTTCTTTGGCTTTTTCTTTTTTCTTTTTCAATCTATAGCATGGGAATGATGAGCTCACTATATCTAAGTTAACTTATACCTTTAATATGCTATGATGTATGTATTCAAACAGTTTCTGAGAATCGGGCAATTTAAATTTTTTTTAATTAAAGCTTTTTGTTTACAAAACATTTGCAGGTCTAATTTTTTAACATTGACCCTTACAAAGTTTTCTGTTCCAAATTATCCTCTCCTTCTCCCCACCTCCTCCTCTACATAGCAGGTAATCCAATATGTGTTAAATGTGTTCAAATATATGTTAAATCCAATATATGTATACATATTTATACATTTATCTTGCTGCAGAAGAAAAATCGGATCAAGAAGGAAAAAAAAACTGAGAAAGAAAACAAAATGCAAGCAAACAATAACAGAGAGAGTGAGAATGCTATATTATGGTCTACACTCTGTTCTTATGGTCCTCTCTCTGGGTGTTGATGGCTCTCTTCATCACTGAACAATTGGAACTGGTCTCAATCATCTCATTGTTAAAGAGAGCCAAGTCCATCAGAATCAATCATCTAATAGTCTTTTTGCATGTATAATTATCTTTTGGTTCTGCTCATTTCATTTAGCATCAATTCATGCAAGTCTCTCCAGGACTCTCTGAAATCATCCTGCTGGTCATTTCTTATAGAACAATAATATTCCATAACATTCATATACCATAATTTATTCAGCCATTCTCCTACTGATGGACATCCATTCAATTTCCAGTTTCTTGACACTACAAAAAGGGCTGCCACAATCATTTTTGCACATGTTGGGTCCCTTTTCCTCCCTTAACATCTCTTTGGGATATAGGCCCAGTAGAAACACTGCTGAATCAAAGGGTATGCACAGTTTGATAACTTTTTGAGCAAAGTTCAAGCAATTTAAATTTTCAATAGATCTGTGGTGTTTTCAATAAAATATATTCCTCCCAAGGATACAAGTAACAATTTCTTCCTTCCTTTCATCCTAAGTGATTCTTGCCCATATTCTTTCATAAGTTTACTCTGGGAGGAATCCAACCTGCTGAAAACATTCAGATCTTGTTATTTCTTTCTTTTTCCTTCCCCAGTCAATGATTTTTATTTTAAATACATCCACATATATAATTTTTCAACTAGCTATTTTCAACTAGATAGTTGCAGTTATTGGCATATAACTGCCAAAAAACAAGTTCTTAAAAGTTGTTTTAATTTCATCTTCACTGGTGGTACATTTACCCTTTTCATTTTTAATGTTGATAATTTGTTTTTACTTTCTTTTTAAAGATCAAATTAATCATTGGTCTATCCATCATATTGTTTTATTTTATGTAATACCAACTACTTTTATAGTCCAATTATTTTGTACATTCAATTTTCAGAACTTTGATTTTCAGAATTTCCATTTCTATGTATAATTAGGATTTTTATTTGTTCTTTTACTATGTGTTTTTTTAAAATTATTACATGTACAATTCATTAACAGAGGGGCAGCTAGATGGCAAAGTGGTTAGAATTCCAGGCCTGAAGTTAAGAAGATTCATCTTACTGAGTTCAAATCTGACATTGCAGTTACTTAAACTTATTTGGCTCAGGTTCCTCATTGGTAAAATGAACTGGAGAAGGATATGGCAAACCATTCCAGTATCTTTACAAAGGAAATCCCAAATTATGGATTAGATGAATAACACAAAACTGAAATGACTCAAAAGAAAAAAAAATTATTTGATCTGGCCCTTCTCTCCTTGTGAATATTTTGAGATAAAAAGATTTCCCACAAATACTGATTTAGCTACACCTGACAAATTATGGTATGCTGTCTCATTGTAATCATTCTCCTTATTGGAATTATTTAATTATTTTTTTATTTGTTCCTTACCCACTCACTTTTTATGATTAGCTTATTTTTAATTAATTTTAACCTTTGTTTCCATGACCCTTTATTGAATATAATTTTTATTCCATTATGTCTAAAATAATGCATTTAATATTTCTACTTTTTTGCATTTGTTTTTCTGCTGATACATGTTCAGTTTTTGTAAATCTTCCACATAGAGTTGAGAGGAAGGTATCTTCCTTTCTAATTTCTAGGTCAATTATTCGATGATGATATATTTTACATTTTCTTCCATTTTTCCCCTTCTTTTGACTTTATTTTTATTGCTTCTTGAGGTCTCATGGAGCCATGAGCTTCCATTTATCCAATTTTAATTTTTAAAGAATTATTTTCTTCACTGAGCTTTTGTAACTTTTTTTTTCCGTTACGCCAATTCTACTTTTTTAGGAGTTTTTTGCATAAGTGAATTTTTTTGCCACTTTTACCACCTGGACAATGTTTTTAAGGTGTAATAGGTGTAATATTCTTTATTACTTTATATACATCTTTTGACAAGGTGTTAACTCTCATAGTTTTTCTTGCTTCATTCTTACTTATTTTCCTTTTTTTCTTATAAATCTCTTATTTAATTTTAAAAATTTTCTTTAAGCTCTTTGAGGAATTCTTCTTAGGTTCTTGTGTCCAATTCACTTTTTTTTTAATTGAGGTTTTTCTTGTAGCTGTTTTGACATCAATATGTTCTTCTGAATTTTTGTCTTGTCTTCCCAGTCTCCATAGTAGCTTTTAGTGGTCACAGTTTTTTTATATTTGATCATTTTCCCAGTTTATAATTTGATTTTTAGCTTTATGTTAAAGTTGGGCTGGGTTCCAAGGGAAGGGAGGGGAACAATGTTATAAGCATAAAGTTTTTTGTGATATTGTTTTCACAGTTAATTTTGGGAGGATATAAGTTTTCAGTGTTTCCAAGATGGTAAGCTTCAAGGAGAGGTGTGGGCCTGTAGTCTGGTATTCACCCAGGAAGGGACCTTGTTGCCCTGTAGCCACAAGCTCTAACACTCCTCTGGAGCCTGGAACTGCAAGCAGTTCCCCTGATCTACTGCAGCTACAAGTGCTATTACTCTTTTTGTTTTGGATCTGAAACCAGGGCTCTCCTGCAATCCCAAATGCTAATATTCCTCTTGGCCATGAAACTGTGACCCAGAACTACATAGTGGCAATGTGTCAATGCCCAATGCTGGCAGAGTTTTCTGGGATTTCTTTCTGACAAATTGTCTGACTCTCTTACTGTCTTTGGGTTGAATGCTTCTGAAGATGCTGCAGCTGCTTTGCATTAGCCTCTAAGAGTGGCTGCTGGTACCACTGAATGCATTGTATTCTAGCCCCAGCCTACTTAGTTGTCTTAGGCTGAAAAAAAATATCTCACATTGACTTTTTGTTATCTCTTCCATTCCAGAATTAATTTTTTTATGTTAAAATATATGACAAATACAAAATGCAAGCAAATGTCAACAGAAAGCATGCAAATGCTATGTTGTAGTCCACATTTAGATCGCTCTCCCTGGTTGTATATGGCTTTCTTCATCACTGAGCAGCTGGAACTGGTTTGAATCATCTCATTGTTGAAGAGAGCCATGTGCATCAGAATTGATCATAATATAATCTTGTGTCATGTATAATGTTCTCCTAGTTCTGCTCATTTCACTTAGCAGCAGTTCATGCAAGTCTCTCCAGGGCTTTCTGAAATCATCCCATTAGTTGTTTTTTTTTAAAGAATGATAATATTCCATAACATTCATATACCATAATTTATTCAGCCATTCTCCAAATGATGGGCATCAAACAGTTTCCAGTTTCTTGCCACTATAAAAAGGGCTGCCACAAACATTCTTGCACAGGTGGGTCCCTTTCTCTCCATTATTATCTCTTTAGGATATAGGTCCAATAGAAACACTGCTCGGTCAAAGGGTATGCAAAGTTTAATCACTTTTTGAGCATAGTCCAAATTCCTCTCCAGAATGGTTAGATCCGTTCACAATTCCACCAACGATGTATCTGTGTCCCAGTTTTCCCACATCCCTTCCAACATTCATCATTATCTTTTCCAATCATTTTAGCCAATCTGACAGGTGTGTAGTGGTATCTCAGAGTTATCTTAATTTGCATTTGTCTGATGAACAATGATTTGGATCACTTTTTCAAATGACAAGTAATAGTTTTAATATCTTCATCTGAAAATTGTTTGTTCATATCCTTGGACCATTTATCAATTGAAGAGTGGCTTGAATTCTTATAAATATAAGACAATTCTCTATATATTTTAGAAATGAGACCTTAATCAGAACCCTTAAATGTAAAGATGATTTCCCAATTTATTGCTTCCCTCCTAATCTTGTTTGTATTTGTTTTGTGCAAAACCTTTTTAACTTAATATAATCAAAATTATCTATCTAGTGCTCAGTTAAAAGTTCCAGTTCTTCTTTGGACACAACTTCATTCCTTCTCCACAGGTCTGAGAGGTAAACTATCCTATGTTCCTCTAATTTGCTTATAATATTATTCTTTACATCTAAATCATGAACCCATTTAGATCTTATCTTGGTATGTGGTGTTAGGTGTGGGTCAAGCCCTAATTTCTTCCATACTAGTTTCCAATTTTCCCAACAGTTTTTGTCAAATAGTAAGTTCTTATCCAAAAAGCTGGGGTCTTTGGGCTTGTTAAACCTGAGATTGCTGTAGTTATTGCCTATTTTGTTCTGTGATCTTATCCTATTCCATTGATGGACTACTCTATTTTTAAGCCAGTACCAAATGCTTTTGCTGACTGCTGCTTTATAATATAGTTTTAAATCTGGCACAGCTAGGCCACCTTCTTAAGCATTTTTTTTTTCATTAATTCCCTTGAAATTCTTGATCTTTTGTCCTTCCAGTTGAACTTTGCCACTATTTTTTCTAGATCTGTAAAATAATTTCTTGGGAGTTTGATTGGTATGCCACTAAATAAGTACATTAATTTAAGTAGCATTATCATTTTATTATATTCACTAGGCCTACCCATGAGCACTTTATATTTTTCCAACTGATTAGGTCTGACTTTATTTGTGTGGAAAGTGTTTTGTGGTTTTGTTCATATAGTTCCTGACTTTCCCTTGGCAGATAAATTGCCAAATATTTCATATTATCAACAGTTATTTTATTTTATTTTATTTTACTTCTGTTCCCAATTTATTAGATTTTTATAATTCAGCAAAATATTTGAACAAAATATTTAAATTCACCAAAAATGGCAGAAATACCAGAATCAAAAGCTGTTTTTAAAAAAAATATCATATGCTCTGGTACTGCTCTACCATTTTTAAAAGCTGTTTTATTTTATTTTATTTTTTATTTTATTAATATTTTTTATTTGCAAAACATATGTATGCGTAATTCCTAAACATTAACCCTTACAAAGCTTTCTGTTACAAATTTTCCCCCCTACTCCCCATCCCTTCCCTAGATAGCAGGATATCCACTACATGATAATTATGTTAGAATACTTAAGAAATTGAATATATGTATAGTTATTGCCACACATCATTTTTTTGTTCAGGAGAAATCGTATCTACAAGAAAGAATAATCCGATAAAGGAAATACAATGCAAGCAAACATCAATAGAGAACATGAAAATGTTATGTTGTGGTCCACATTTCACATCCCTCTCTCTGGGTGTATATGGCTTTCTTCACTGAACAATTGGAATTGGTTTGAAGCATTTCATTGTATCAACAGTTATTTTAAATAGAATTTCTTTTTTTGTATCTCTTGCTGCTGAACTTTGTTGGTAATATATAAAAATGCTGATGATTTATGTGGATTTATTTTGTATCCTGCAACTTTGCTAAAGTTGTGAATTGTTTCTAGTAGTTTTTTAGTTGAATCTCTAGGGTTCTCTAAGTTTACCATCATATCATCTGCAAAGTGTGATAATTTGGTTTCTTCATGACTTACTCTAATTGCTTAAATCTTTTTTCCTTCTCTTACTGCTAAAGCTAACATTTATAATAATATATTGAATAGTAATGGTGACAGTGGGCATCCTTGTTTCACTCCTTATCATACTGAGAATGGTTCTATTTTGTCTCTATTGCATATGATCCTTGCTGATAGCTTTAAATAGATGCTACTAATCATTTTAAGCAAAAGTTCATTTATTCCTATGTTCTCTAGTGTTTTTAATATGAATGGGTTTAGGATTTTTTTTTTAATAAAGCTTTTTATTTGCAAAACATATGAGTGACTTTTCAACATTGACCTTTGCAAAAAAACTTTTTTTTTCCCAAGCTTTTCCTTTCCCTCCCCCCTTCCCCGCACCCCTAGATGACAGGTAATCTAGATAGGATAAATTATATGACAAGTACAATACATGTATACATATCTATACAGTTATCTTACTGCACAAGAAACATCAGATCTAGAAAGAGAAGAAGAAAAAAAACAACCTAAGAAGGAAAACAGAATGCATGGAAATAATCACAGAAAGCGTTAAAATGCTGTGTTGTGGTTCACTCTCAGTTCCCACAGGCCTCTCTCTGGATGTATATGACTATCTTCATCGCAGAACAACTGGTTTGAATCACATCATTGTTGAAGAGAACCATGTCCATCAAAATTGATCATCGTATAGTCTTGTTGCTGTGTATAATGTTCTCCTGGTTCTGCTGATTTCACTCAGCATCAGTTCATGCAAGTCTCTCCAATCCTCTCTGAAATCCTCCTGTTGGTCATTTCTTACAGAACAATAATATTCCATAACATTCATATACCATAATTTATTCAGCCATTCTCCAATTGATGGGCATCTTTTCAATTTCCAGTTTCTTGCCACTACAAAAAGGGCTGCCACAAACATTTTTGCACATGTGGGTCCCTTTCCCTCCTT
>JAJPUD010011588.1:0-16760 GCA_023553655.1 Myrmecobius fasciatus
TCATGGCTTTCAGGAAGTCCACTAATCCTTAGATTGTCTCTCCTAGATCTATTTTCCAGGTCAGTTGTTTTCCAATGTAGATAATTTACATTTTCTTCTATTTTTTTCATTTTTCTTTGTTTTGCTTGACTGATTCTTGAGTTCTCATTGAGTCATTCATTTCATTTGTTCAGTTCTTATTTTTAATGAATTATTTCTTTCATTTACTTTTTGTAGTTCTTTTTGTATTTGTCCAATTGAATTTTTAAATGAGTTGTTTTGTTCTATGTATTTTTTTTCATTTCCCAAATTCCGTTTTTTAAGGAGTTTATTTTCAGGGGGTTGTTTTCTTATTCCATTTCACCAATTCTGTTTTTCAGGGAGTTGTTTTCTTTTTCCATTTTGTCAAACTCTACTTTTAAGGAGCTATATAGTTTTTCCATTTCACTAATTTGCAATAAATTTTGTAATAAATTTTCTTCAGATAATTCCTGTTTTTTTTCCAAATCCTCTTGTAAAGTTCTCATTTTTCCGTTCCCCATTTTTCTTCAAACTCTCTTTTAAAATCTTTTACAATTGCTTTTAGGAGAGGCTTGTGTGATGGGGACCAATTTATATCACTCTTTGAAGCTTCATCTGGAAATAATCTGCTTTTGTTCTCCTCTGGATTTGAAATATGTTCTCTTTCTCCATAAAAAACTTTCTATGATCAAATATCTTTTCGCTTTTTTGTTCATTTTTTAAAAGTTGAAATCTGCTTTTAGGGGAAGGGAGATTGTCCAAGATTCCTCTATAAGCAGCAGCAGCTACACTGACTGACTTCATTCAGGTGCCGGGTGAGCATGGCTAGATTTCATGAAAATCTGGAGTTTCTGGGCTCACTGTTTACCTTTTGTGCTTGTGTGGATGTTTTGTAACTTCTCTGCTGATCTACTGGCTTGCATCCAGGGCAGAGTAGCCAGCACTGCTGTTGATTTCTCCCCATTGATTCTCCTCATGCCCACACTGCCCTGGGTCTGTGTGCTGTCTGTACTCTGAATCTGTGTTCTGCCTGCTTGTGTTTGGCCTACCTCCCTCCATGCCCAATTGAAACAGACCTTTTCTGGAGATCTTTAAAATTATCTTCTGCTGGTAATTTGTTACATTCTCAATATTTGTGGATTCTGCAAATCCAGAACTAATTCAGAAGCTGGATTTGCTAATTAGTCTGAGGGTCACGGAAAAAGGTTAGAAGAAAAATGTGTCCTCTTTGCCATCTTAGCCCTGCCCCCTGAAATAAATATAATTAGAAAGAGATTATGTATATATGGAAGCTTTCTTCATAATAAAATAATTGTCCCCAGAGGAACTGATGAGATTACCAAATGAAAGAGTACAAAAAAAAAAGAAAGAAAAGTTAGTTGAAGAAAATTCTTCCCTCTTTTTTTCTTGCTTTCGGAGATTAGTAATAATGAAAATACTGCCTCTACCCTTATTTAGCACTTACTAGGAGTTGAATGAAAAGTGAGTAATGTTGATGAATTAATTTTAAAATAATTCTCTATCTTCATTATAAAAGCAAGATGTGCACAGTATAAGCATATCTTAGATTTCATCATTTCATGGACCTGTTTCAAAGATCATAGATTTTTTAAAAATATTTTTCTCTAATCACAATTCCATGTTCCCTAATCCTTTCACATTATATCTTCCTTTTATTCTTAATTCATCTCTCCTACTTTTGCCTCCTTTTTTTAAATCCAAACTTATTTTTGACCCCTAAAGTTTTTTTCTTCTTCCTAAAGTTGTTTCCATATTTTACTCCAGCTAGAACATCTTTCTAAAATATTTGGTGTTATAATCCTCACTGTCATGTAATATCCATCACTTTTTTAAACTTAAAAATGTAGTGTGGGTTAAAGAACATAGTGAGCATAAACAAGTAAGTTAAATATCTTAGAAGTCATCCAAAATTGACTTCTAAAAATTACATAAAATTCAGAATCAAATAAATGTGGGACAAGAAAAAGAGGTGGGGATATCATGAGTATGAATTGTGTAGTTTTCCTGAGGCACAGTCATAGTTTCACTATTTACAAGTTATTAGATCTCCAACCTATTGTATAATGTTTGGATGAAAAGGAGTGGGCAGGTGGTGATCAGTATTGAAGGAGGGAGTAGTTGTATTGATATCACACTTTGAAAAAGGAAGAAAAAATCATTTCCATTTGAAAATGTACTTATTAAACAGAACACATAATCTACAGCATGCAGGCTATAATGCCACTGATCCCCAGGGAATATGATTTTCTTAAGAGGTTTTTCATAAAATATACAATTTTCTTAAAAAAATTGAGTTGGCACATTGGCTAGAGTGCTAGGCTTAAAATCATATCTGAATTCAAAACAAGTCTCAAATACTAGCTATGTGACTTTTACATGTGAGTTAATGTTATTTGGACTCAGTTTCCTTAATTGTTACATGGACATGGTAATGCCAATCTTCCAGAGTTATTATAAGTATTAAATTAAATAGCATACGTAAAGTGCTTTGTAAATTATAAAGCAGTATATAGAATGCTAACAATTGCTATTGTTAATATTTTATTATTACTGATACTATTATAAAATTCACATGACATAATAATCTTTCTAGTTTTTTATTTCATAATTTGTCATCTCAAATATTTGCAAGGCACAGTACCCACTAACCATGATAAAGTTCTGAGCACAGTGAGGTTTAGCTTGTCTTAAAAATTGATGAGAGAATAAGAATAGATAGTGTGTGACTTCATAATATTTTATGATTAGATTAAGTTGTAAAAAAGACTGCAGTCTTCAACACCCATCTTCCCCTTCCTTCATCCCACAGTTTGACCTCAATCCAGTTCACTCTAGCCTGTTTAGTCTACTCAAGCCTTTCTGTTTTATCTTTTCATTAAATTCCTTTACCACACCTCAGCAGTTCTCCTAACACATGTCCATGAAAATATGGAGCACATATATACACATATACATATACACATACACCAAAGTTGAGATAAGAAAATTGTGTAAACTTCTATTCTTATCTCTTGAATCTCAACAACAGGAGGAAAAGAAAATTCATGTCTTTCTTTAACAGCAAATTATATAAGGTAGGCATTAAAACAATACTCTGCAAACTCCCTACAGTGGATAGTCAGATAGCTAAGTACAGATATCTATGTGCATATCTATATATAACTCATAAAATGAACTATAATATATAACATCTGTACATGCAGATGCATGTTTGTATACATATTCATGCACACACAGAAATATATGTTTATAGTATATTGTCTGAAACATATGATACAAATGTACAGATACAAATATGTAGGCATGTTTGTCAAAACTGGTATGTAATATATACAGTAGCAAAAATACTAAATACATTATGTGCAATTTAACATAATCTCTGAAATTTTAAAATTCCATTTCAAAAATGGAATTTTAAAAAGTAATTTGTTGAAAACATACATATCTGTGTGGAAAGTTAATAAGTGTATCATGGTTAATTAATGAGTTAAAAACTCAATAAAAATATAACTATGTGAAAAAAATGATAATAACAAGACAACTTTGCAAAACATCTAAGATGCCAAAAAAGCAATATTCAACAATGGAGACTGAAGTGATTCTCAGCAATCCATTAGATAATAGTAGCAATTCCCAAAATGAGAAAAGGTTATTGAAATTCTGAGATGCATGTGTAAGAACAGGACAATGGGAAATGCTCTTGGAACAAAAGAAAATAGATTTTATTACAACTGTTCTTTATAAAGAAAGAATATCAAAGCTAAATCCAAGAATTGAGAAAAAAATAATGTGTGTGTGTATATTTTTGTGTGCATGTTAAAGAGAGAGACAGAGAGATAGAAACAGAGACACGCAGAGAAAGACAGTGATTCAGGGACAGAGAGACAGAGATTGAGAGAAAGGAGAGACAGAGAAAGAGACAGAGAGAGATTTTAATAGGATTAAAGGATGCAGTTTTGGGAAGTCATAGAAAGCATAGGTCTTGGTGCCTGCCAAGCAGTGAAGAACCTTATTCAAAATAGTGATTATTGTTTCAGTTGATTTTTGCTTTAACAATAAAAGAAAAATGTTGAGCTCATTAAACACAACATATGATGTTATTTTAGGCACGATAAACAAAAAATTCTGGAACAGTTTAAAGGAGGAAAAATTTAATCACTGTGGGGCAGGGAATTCCTCATGAAAGAGGGAGCAATTGGCAAATATGAGAAGAATGTGCCTGGTTTCTTCATGTAAAAATGGGAATAAAATGGGGAGTAGTTAGTTGGATTAGGTGATCTCAAAACTCTAAACTTCTAGGTCTACTTTGAATGATTCTAATAATAGTTAACATTTATATTATCCTTTGAGGTTCACAAAAACTAAACTCATAATGATTCTATGAATAATATTACTATCATATAGATGAAAAAAACTGAGACTCAGTAAAGTTAAAAAGAATATCACATATAGTAAGTAGATGTCAGAGACCATATTTAAACCCAGGTTTCTACTAATTACAAATACAATGCTTTTCACTATAACATTTTGACTCCCATGATATTGAAAAGATGTTAAACATGATGGCCAGGGAAGGAGACATCGAGTAGGAAAGTCCTATTAGGCTTTTAGGAATATAGGAAGGGCTCATGTAAAATGAAATGAACATTTTGGATTTATAGAACGAATATAGTTATGTAAGGTATGAAGATTTTATACTTTATCTGACTTACCGTAGTGAGATATTGAAGGTTTTTAAGCAGAAGAGTGACATTCAGTTCCAGAAATTTCATAGGGCAGCTAGGTAGCACAGGAGACAGAGTGCCTAAAGTCAGAAACACTCATCTCCTGAGTTAAAATCTGATCCAAACCAATTAGTAGATATGTAAACTTGGTCAAGACACTTAATCCTGTTTGCCTCAGTCTCCTCATCTATAAATGAGCTAGAGAAGGAACTGACAAAACACCCCAGTATCTTTGCCAAAAACAAAAAACAAACAAACAAACAAAAATTGGGTTACAAAGAGTTGGACATGACTGAAGTGATTGAACAACAATAACATTGCCTCTAGATTAAAATTCAAACATATCATTTTGGCAATTAAAATCCCACACACTCTTTATAAGTCTTTGTTTCCAGTGTTTGTATGTTGATCCCTCTCCATTTATCTAATTAAGGACATTTTATATTCATTCTTTTGCATAGGCTACTTCCCACTCCTGAAATGTTCTCCTTTCCTGACTGCATTTTATGGAAATCCTAGTTTCCTTCAAGGCTCAGATCAAATGCTAACTTTTTCAAGCAAAATTTTCTGATTCAGCTGTTAGTAATCCCCCAAATCACACATTATTGTGCATTATCCTTGTATATATATCTTATATTTACTTTTGTATGGACATACTGTAAGACTGCCTCATTCTCAAACCAAAATTCCTTAACAGCAGGATTAATTTAAATCACATTTTTAAAATTGTATCTCTAGTTGCTAGCAGCACCCAGTACATAGCAGGCACTTAACAAAGGGCTGTTGACTAAATATTTAAATACTCTGTAACAATTTTCTTTTCAGAAATATTTATTTAGATGAAAGATATTTCTGGGGATGAATTAGGTGATGAAATTATTATTACTATTATGATAGCCAGCATTTATATAGCATGGTAAGATTTGTAAAGGAGCTTACATATATTACTCCATTGGATCCTCACAATAAACCTGTAAGAAACTGCTATCATTAACCTATTGTCAATTGTAAAATGAAGAAGAGAAAGGTTGTTTACTGTCGCCCAGCTAATAAATTTTTGAGTCAGAATTTGAATTCATATCTTGCCAAATTCATTATTCTATCAAGTATGTATTCTTTTTTTATGAAAGCTTTTTATTTGTATAACATATGTATGGGTAGTTCCCCAGCAGTGATCTTTACAAAGCTTTCCATTACAAATTTTACCCTCAGTCCCCTCCCCTCCCCTAGATGACAGGAAGTCCACTACATGTTAACAATGTTGACATACTTGACAAGTTATGCAAGGAAAATCCTATCTACAAGAAAAAAAAAGAATATCAGAGAAAGGCAACACAATGAAAGCAAACATCAATAGAGAGCATGAAAATGTTACATTGTGGCCCATATTTCATATCCCTCTCTCTGGGTGTATATGGTTTTCTTCAGTGAACAATTGGAACTGGTTTGAGACAATTCTTTGTTGCAGAGAGCCATGTCCATCAGAATTGATCATCATGTAATACTGTTGTTGCTGTGTATGATGATCTCCTGGTTCTGCTCGTTTCACTCAGCATCAGTTCATGCAAGTCTCTCCAGGCCTCTCTGAAATCGTCCTGCTGGTCGTTTTCAAATATGTATTCTAACTGCTAATAAAGCAAGATATTGTTCTGAGCTTCAAAGAAATTTCAATATTATTATAGGGAATAGGACCTAAAAGACAATGGAATAAAAAAAATTGTTCTAAGTGCAAAGATGATACAGTATATTAGAGAAAACTAAGGAGTTAACAGTTTTAAGGTGAGTGTAAAAAAAAAGAGGGATAGTGTCAAAACAGGTTCATTTTGGAGGAGATACCTAGCTTGGAGTAAAAGAAAGAGCTTCACATGATTTAAACCTAGGTATGCTGATAGGAATCCATTCCACCTCTTGGATAGAGAATTAGCAAAGTTCAGGAGAGACAAGATAAGAAAAATAGAAGATAATATGCAGTTGAGTTGTAAAATAGAGTATATTAAGGGAGTTATGCCGCAAGAATCTGGAAAGATAGGTTAGAGACAATTTATGAAGGACTTAAAGTACCAGAATAATAACTGTTTTGCTTTTAGTGAGAAGTCCCTAAAATTTAGTGAGGTTTTTTGTTCTAAAATAGTGGAGTGACATAATTAAGTTTGTACATTAGGAAGATTACTCAGCAAGTATCATGACCTATAGAGACTGTGTATAGAAAGTCCAAATGAATTGCTATTAAACTTGTCTGGACAAGAAGTGATATAGAACTGAAATAAAATAAACACAAATATATATATATATATTGCTTTTCTTTTTTCTTTTCTTTTTATGATTCCTTTATCTATGTCTGATATAAAATGTACTGCTAATTTATTTTCTTCCCTTCCCAACCTATTCTCAATAGTCAGATCAACCTTTTTATCTACACATATTAATACACAAAGATATATATACATTCATATATATATACATATATATATATGTATATGTATATATAGAATGTCCTAATTTGTTTCCTCCACAAATGCCAGTGTCAAAATATGTGGTTCTGTTAGTTGTTTTGAGATGCAGGTCTTCCTTAGGGTTTCATGGTCAGGCTGCTGCAATAAATTTGGCAGGAGAGTTCATGAATCCTCCAGTCAAGCATGCCTGTGCTGGCAGCAAATCTTTGTGGAAAATTTGGGTAAAAATCAGATACAAATTTATTTTTTTCAGTAATATTTATTTCTTCTCAACTCATCAATATTGATACAACTGATAAAACACATTGAGGAAAATCCTATTTTCCACGAGAAAAGGCTGAAATGGAAATAAATGAAAGGTTTTGTGTGTTTGCTTCATAGCTCTAGCAATAAGACCTATGATTTTTTATTGCAAGTGCTAGAAAAAGTCTTTCTGAGGCAACTGTGATGGGTGATTATGGACAAAGCTAGCAGTAATTAAAGATGAGAATCCTGTTTGAAAACCCAGCCAGTTCTACAGTAAATTGTGAAAACATTTGGAATAGGGCTATCAATTGTGTCCACATTAGAATTTATCTGCTTTGAAAGCTCTTGACAGACTGACTAGATCAAAGACAAGTCAAAATTCCAATAATTTTCAAAATGTTCAGGAAGGTAAAGAGATAGCTTGAAAGATATATAGATATACATATACATACATATATATATATATATAAATCCAAATTATAAAAAGGAATGACAACAAAATAATATAGATATAAATGCCACTATCTTTTTGTTGCTACTTTTTATAAGACATTGATTTGCCCTTGACTTGTGCAGACAATGAATGAAAATAATCTCTCTTTCATTCACATTAAATCCCAGATTTATTTGGACTTAGTTACAATAACTGTAAAATGAAATGATGAAGTCCTTAAAAAAAGATATCTCTATCTGAAGAACTCATGATAAATGTTAGAGTTTGATTATGGGAAAGATAAAAAAATGCAGTAATAAAATTTGCATTCTATTATATTTTTACCAGGGATTGTCACTTCTCTAGACTATAGAGGAAATTGCTCTTGTTTTCCACCATGCTGATTAATATCCCAAAAAAAAACCTATCTGTTTTCATCATTTCTTTAAATACAATCTTGCCTATGAATGGGCCTTTGTGTACAAGAACCAAAATTTAGAGAACACTTTAAAAATATAGAAACCACTGAACCTGGCATATACTTACCAAAAATGATTGATATAATAGGACGCCATTACATGTTATGATTTATCCCAATAGGTGACACAAATCAAATGTTTTCCTGCCCTCCCTGATATTGCATCCCCATTTCCCTACTTTCTGTAGCTCAAGGAGTCTAGTTTTTTTAAATAATTATCTATTTTTCTGGGTCTCAGTATATTTATATAACCTTGTTTCTAAAATTATCTGCCCAATGTAACTAAATTTAATCTTTAAAAATTAATATGTATATGTTGATATGTGTATGTTTCATTCTTTTACCCTATGTAACAAAATCAAAGATCAAGTCTCTCTCCAACTAGGTATAGTCAGTTCTAATTCACTATATAATATATAAAATACATCTCTAAATCTATTTTCAGTGATATTATAAGTTCAACAACTATATCATATATCATACTGTGGAGGAGACGTGTTGGACTTGGAAATGTTAGAAAGCCTTGACTACTAAACTAATTCATGTTAAGTAGGTAGGCAGTCGGAAGTCCATGAAGATTTATAAGTTGATGAGTGATATGATTAGATATACACATACAAAATTCTAATCTAGCCACTGGAGAATCGCAGGATTAAAAGAAGAAGGTAATAGGATCATATATTTAGAACTAGAGAGATCCTCAAAGATAATTTGGACAATAGTCATAGATGTAGAACTAAAAGGGAAACTACAGGTCTATGTGGTCAAATGTCCTCATTTTCTAGTTGATGAGACAGACCCCAGATGCCAACCTAGAAAATTACTAGCCCAAGATTACATAAGTAGTATATTTGCCACGAAGTTGAACCTGTCTAATTCTAAAATTAATTATTTTATCACTCTACAAAACTGGGTCTGTGCATGTTAAAATCCATTAGATACAGATATGGTGGTAATAAGAATAGAATGGAGAATCTAGCAATTTAGTGGATAACTGGAATTAGAAAAAGTCACAGATGACTAAGGAGTAAGCAAGGGGACTTACAGAATGGTGTTTTTAAAAAAAGAAAGGGAAGTCAAAAAGAGTAGCAGGCTGGCAGAGATAATGAATGAGTTGAACTGCTGAGCTTATGTTGTCAGGAGAATATCTAAGTAGATTTTCCATTCAATTGATCTAAGTAATTTGCCAGAGTTATGCCAGTGTTTTTGTTATTGTTGTTTTTTAAATACACTTACAAATGAACCCACTTTAAACCTTTAACAAGTTTTCACAAAAAGACATCAGTTAAAACTAAATTTTAAAGAAAATTGTGAAAGTTTGATCTTTCCCTAACATACCTACTTTTACTTATGAAATAGATAAATGCTCTTCTAGTTTTGTTGTCTTGTATCTATATCTTAGCAAGATTTAAATAGTTGATTCACAGAAGTACAAAGGCAACATCCAAATTTAGATTTTTTTAAACTCCAAATCCAGTGGTCTGGTATGTTCTGAACCCTTACTCCCACCCCTACCCCTAGAGTGTAGGTAATCCAATATATGTTAAAGCTGTACAATTCTGATATAGATATTTCTACAATTATCATGCTGCAAAAGACAAATCAGATCAAAAAGGAAAAAAAGAGAAAGGAAACAAAATACAAGCAAACAACAACAAAAACAGTGAAAATGCTATGTTGTGATCCACACTCAGTTCCTACAGTCCTCTCTCTGGGTGCAGATGGCTCTCTTAATTACAAGATATTTGGAACAGGCCTCAGTCATCTCATTGTTTGAAGCAGTCACATCCATCAGAGTTGATCATCATATAATCTTATTGTTGCCATGTATAACGATTTGCTAGTTCTGCTCATTTCATTTAGCATCAGTTTGTGTAAGTCTCTCCAGGCCTTTCTAAAATCATCCTGCTGATAGTTTCTTATAGAAAAAAAATATTTCATAGCATTCATATATCATAACTTATTCAACCATTCTCCAAATGATGAGCATCCACTCATTTTCCAGTTTCTTGCCACTACAAAAATGGCTGCCACAAATATTTTTTTTTTACATGTGCGTTCCTTTCCCTCCTTTATGATCTATTTGGAATACAAGTCCAGTAGAAATACAGTTTGATAGCCCTTTGGGCATAGTTCCAAATTGCTCTCCAGAATGATTTGATCAGTTCACAACTCCACCAGTAATGTATTAATATCCCAGGTTTCCCACATCCCCTCCAACATTCATCATTATCTTTTCCTGTCATCTTAATCAATGTGAGAGCTGTTTAGTGGTATCTAAGAGTTGTCTTAATTTGCATTTCTCTGCTCAGTAGTGATTTAGAGCACCTTTTCATGACTAGAAATTATAGCTCTTTTTTTTTTTTTTTTTTTTTTTTGGCTAGAGAAGTTGGGGTTAATTGACTTGCCCAGGGTCACACAGCTAGGAAGTGTTAAATGTCTCTCGGCAAGATCTGAACTCAGATCCTCCTCACTTCAGGACTAGTGCTCTATCCACTGCGCCACCTAGCTGATCCTAATTCTCTATATATTTTAGAAATGAGGGCTTTATCAGAACCTTTGAATGTAAAAATGTTTTCCCAGTTTATTGCTTCCCTTCTAATCTTGTCTGCATAGGTTTTGATTGTACAAAAACTTTTTAAATTAATATAATCAAAATTATCTCTGTTGTGTTCAATTAGGTGCTCCTGTTCTTCTTTGGTCACAAATTCATTACTTCTCCACAGATCTGAGAGGTAAACTATCTTATGTACTTCTAATTTGCCTATAATATCACTCTACTTCTAAATCATGAACCCATTTCAACATTGTCTTATTAAATATTGTTAGGTGAAGATCAATGGTTACTTTTTCCTATACTAACTAGCAATTTCTCAAAAGTTTTTGTCAAATAGTGAGTTCTTACCCCAAAGCTGAGGTCTTTGGACTTGTCAAATATTTTATATAATCAGAAGTTAATAAATTGTAATTTCTCTTTGTATCTCCTGCTGTTGGAATTTGCTGGCAACATATAAAAATGCTGATGATTTATGTGAATCTATTGTTTATTTTGCAACTTTGCTAAAATTGTTAATTATTTCCAGTAGCTTTTTAGTTGATTCTCTAGGATTCTTTAAGGATACCATCATATACCATAATATCATCTACAAAAAGTATGTAATTTGATTTCCTGATTATTTACTCTATTTGCTTTAATCTCTTTTTCTTCTCTCATTGCCCAATTCAACATTTCTAACACAATACTGAGTAGTAGTGGTGACAGTGGGCAACCTTGTTTCACCCCTGGTTTTATTGGAAATGATTCTAGTTTATCCCCTTTACATGTGATGCTTGCTGATGATTTTAAATAGATACTACTGATAATTTTAAGGAAAACTTCATTTATTACTAAACTCTCTAGTGCTTTTAATAGGAATGGATGTTGGATTTTATCAAATGATTTTTATACTTCTATTGAGATAATCTTATGGCATTTGTTAGTTTGGTTATTGATATAAACAATGATGCTGATAGTTTTTCTAATATTGAACCAGCCCCTGCATTCCTGGTATAAATCCTACTTAGTCAGAGTGTATTATCCTGGGAATAACTTTCTGTAATCTCTTTCCCAGTGTTTTATTTAAGATTTTTGTATCAGTATTCATTGGAAAAAATGATCTATAATTTCCTTTTTCTGTTTTGACTCTTCCTGGTTTAGTTTCTGTGTCATAAAAGGAATTTGGTAAGACTTCTTTCCCTAATTTTTTCCCATACAATTTTCATAGTATTGGAAGTAATCATTCCTTAAATGTTCAGCAGAATTCATATGCAAATCCATCAGATAATGGAGATTTTTTTTTTAGGGAATTGATCAATAGCTTGTTAAATTTCTTTTTGTAAAATGGCACTATTTAAATACCTTACTTTCTCTTCTGTTGACCTGCAAAATCTATATTTTTGTAAATATTCATCAATTTCACTTAGATTATCAGATTTATTGACATATAGGTGGGCAAAATAACACCTAATTATTTCTTTAATTTTTTCTTCATTGGTGGAAAATTCTCTTTCATTTTTGATACTAACAGTTTGATTTTCTTTTCTTTTTCTAATCAAATTACATAAAAGTTTATTTTGATTGTTTTTCATAAAACTAACTCAGCTTTGTTTATTAATTCAATAATTTTCTTATTTTCAACTTTATTACTTTTATTACATTTTATTTTCAGAATTACAAATTTGGTATTACACTGTTTTTTATTTATTTATTTTTTCTTGTAAATTGCAAACCGAATTCACTGATCTTCTCTTTCACTGTTTCATTCAAGTAAGCATCAAGAGATATAAAATATCCCCTAAGAACTGCTGTGACTACATTCCACAAGTTTTGGTAGGTTGTCTCATTACTGTCATTCTGCTGGATGAAATTGTCGATTGTGTCTATGATTTGTTTTCATTCACTCATTTTTTAGGTTTAGATTATTTAATTTCCAATTCTTTTCACTCTATTTTCCCCTGGCCCTTTCTTGCATGTAATTTTTATTGCATCATGATCTGAAAAGAAATGCATTTACTATTTCTGTCTTTCTGTCTTTGATTTTGAGGATTTTTTCCTAATACATATTTAATTTTTGTATAGGTTCCAAGTACTGCTTAGAAAAAAAAGTATATTTCATTCTGTATCCATTCAATTTTCTCTAAAGTTCTATCATAAGTAGCATTTCTAGAATTCTATTTACTTCTTTACCTTCTTTCTTATTTATTTTGTGGTTTGATTTCTCTATTTTGAGAGAGCAAAATTGAGATTTCCCACTATATATCCTGCTGTCTAATTCTTCTTGCAGTTCTCTTAACTTCTCCTCTAGGAATTTGGATTCTATATCACTTAGTTCATTTATGTTTAGTATTAAGATAACTTTTTTTAATCTATGGCATCTTACCACTACACACCTGTCAGATTGGCTAAAATGACAGGAAATGATAATGATAACTATTGGAGGGGATGTGGGAAAACTGGGACAGTGATACATTGTTGGTGGAACTGTGAACGGATCCAACCATTCTGGAGAGCAATTTGGAACTCTGCTCAAAAAGTTATCAAACTGTGCATACCCTTTGACCTAGCAGTGTTTCTACTGGGCCTATATCCCAAAGAGATTTTAAAGGAGGGAAAGGGACCCACATGTGCAAGAATGTTTGTGGCAGCCCTTTTTGTAGTGGCAAGAAACTGGAAATTGAAAGGATGCCCATCAATTGGAGAATGGCTGAATAAATTATGGTATATGAATGTTATGCAATATTATTGTTCTGTAAGAAATGACCAACAGGATTTCAGGGAGGCCTGGAGAGACTTGCATGAACTGATGCTGAGTGAAATCAGCAGAACCAGGAGAACATTATACACAGCAACAAGACTATATGATGATCAATTCTGATGGACATGGCTCTCTTCAACAATGATGTGATTCAAACCAGTTGTTCAGCGATGAAGATAGTCATATACATCCAGAGAGAGGCCTGTGGGAACTGAGTGTGAACCACAACACAGCATTTTAATGCTTTCTGTGAATATTGCCATGCATTTTGTTTTCCTTCTTAGGTTGTTTTTTCTTCTTCTCTTTCTAGATCTGATGTTTCTTGTGCAGTAAGATAACTGTATAGATATGTATACATGTATTGTATTTGTCATGTAATTTATCCTATTTAGCATGTATTAGATTACCTGTCATCTAGGGGTGAGAGGTGGGGGGAAGGAGGGAAAAGTTTGGGAAAAAAAGTTTTTGCAAAGGTCAATGTAGAAAAATCACTCATATGTTTTGTAAATAAAAAGCTTTATTAAAAAATAATAATAATCTATGGTATCTTTTAGTAGGATGTAGTTTTCTTCCTTATCTATTTTAATTAGATCTTTTATTTTCTCTTTTTGCTTTATCTGAGATCAGGATTGCTACCCCTGCTTTTCTCATTTCATCTGAAGCATAATAGATCCTGTTCCAGCCTTTACTCTTAATGTACCCCTCTGCCTTGAATGTGTTTTTTGAAACAACAAATTGTAGAATTCTGACTTTTAATCCAGTCTGCTAAATGCTTCCTTTTTATGCGAGAGTTCATTTCATTCACATTCACAGTTAAATTTATTAACTCTGTATTTCTTGCCATCTTTTTCCCCCAGTTATACTTTTTTGCTTTCCTTTCTCCCTTTCCCTCTTTCCCAAAAATTTGCTTCTGATCACCCCTCCCTCAAATAGCCTTCCTTTTATACAGCTCTTTCCCTTTTCCTTTCCCCTTTCCTCTCCTACTTCCCTATAGATTGAGAAAAGCTTCTCTATAAAGGTAAATATTTTTGATATTCTCTCTTTTACTCATATCTGATGAGAGTAAGATTCACACAATGCTTGTTCTCCTTCCCTTTTTTCCCTCAATTGCTATAGGTCTTTTTTGCCTCTTCATGAGATGTAATTTACCCCATTTTAATTCCATTTTCCTCTTCTTCCAGTAGAATCATCTTTCCTCCTCTACTCTTTTTATATCATCACAATAGTGTCAAATTATTCCTGAGCCCTCTAAGTATACCCGTAAAAGAGATACAGAATTTAAGAATTAAACATATCATCTTTCCATATAGGGATATAAGCTTTGGAATATTTAAAAGAAAGTTATAGTTCTCTTTCCTTTTTACTTTTTTTATGCTTCTCTTGAGTTCTGTATGTAAAGAACAAATTTTCTATTCAGCTCTGGACTTTTCATCAGAAATAAATGATATTCATCTGTTTCATTGAATATGCATCCTTTTCCCTGAAAGATAATGTTGAATTTTGCTATATAGTTGCTTCTTGCCTGCAATCCACGTTCCTTTGCCTTTCAGAATATCAGATTCCATGCCCTTTGTTTCTTTAAAATGAAAACTGCTAGGTTATGGGTAACCCTGATTGTGGCTCTTCAATATTTGAACTGTTTCCTTCTGGTTGCTTGCAATATTTTCTCCTTGATTTGGTAATTCTGAAAATAAGTTATGATGTTCTTTGAAGTTTTCATTTTGGGATGTCTTTCAGGAGATGATAGGTGAATTTTTTCGATGGCTTATTTAACCTCTGGTTCTAAGACATCAGGTCAGTTTTCCTTGATGATTTCCTGAAAGATGATATCTGGGGTCTTTTTTCATAATGGTTTTCAGGGAGTCCAATAATTTCATAAGTTGTCTCTTCTAGATCTATTTTGCAGGTCAGTTGTTTTTCCCAAGAGGTATTTTACATTTTCTTATATATATTTTTTTTTTCATTTTTTTTGTTTTGTTTTACAGATTCTTGAAGTCTCATTGTGTCATTCACTTCCATTTGTTGAATTATAATTTTAGTGAATTATTTTCACATTTAGCTTTTTTATCTCATTTTACATTTGGTCAATTGAACTTTTAAATGTGGTGCTTTGTTCATATGACTTTTTTTCTCTTTCAAAAATTTGGTTTTTCAATGAATTGGCTCATTTTTCATATCTAGTTTGTAAGAAGTTATATGCATTTTGCATTTCATCAAATCTATTTTGTAAGGGGTTATATGATTTTTTCATTTCATGGAATCAATTTTTTATTAAAGCTTTTTATTTACAGAACATAAGAGTAATTTTTCAACATTGGACTTTGCAAAACTTTTAATTCCAGATTTTTCCCTACTTCCCCTCACCTTTTCCCCTAGATGGCAGGTCGTCTAATACATGGTAAATATCCTGTAATTTTAGCCAATCAGAGAAATATGTACTGGTACCTCAGAGCTGAATTAATTTGCATTTCTGTGATCAATAGTCATTTGGAGCATCTTTTCAATTTTTTTAAATTTTATTTTATTTGCAAAACATATGTAAGGGTAATTCTTCAACATTAACTGTTACATAGCTTTCTGTTACAGATTTTCCCCCCAAATCCCCACCTCTCCCCTAGATGGCAGGATATCCACTACATGTTAAATACTTGTCAAAACGAATATATGTATACATATTTCCAAACTTGTCATTATTGTGCAAGAAAAATCATATCTACACAAAAGACATATCAGATAAAGGAAACACAATGTAAGTAAACATCAATCAAAGGTATGAGAATGTTATGTTGTGGTCCACATTTCACATCCCTCTCTCTGGGTGTATGTGGCTTTCTTCAGTGAACAATTGGAAGTAGTTTGAAACATTTCATTGTTGAAGGGAGCCATGTCCATCAGAATTGATGGTCATATACTATTGTTGTTGCCGTATATAATGATCTCGTGGTTCTGCTCATTTCACTCAGCATCAGTTCATGCAAGTCTCTCCAATCCTCTCTGAAATCCTCCTGTTGGTCATTTCTTACAAAACAATAATATTCCATAATATTCATATACCATAATTTACTCAGCCATTCTCCAATTGAAGGGCATCTATTCAGTTTCCAGTTTCTA
>JAJPUD010011588.1:34378-53844 GCA_023553655.1 Myrmecobius fasciatus
ACACACACACACACACACACACACACACACACACACACACACACATTTTTCTAAGGTCCTGCATGACAATTTAAAAATGAAATCAATTTGAGACAGTTATGCATGTTTGTTTATTTTTTACATTTTCCACTTTAAAATAATTTTATTAACAATCATTAAGAAAAATATTTCAATAAAATAGAACAAATATGAAATTTTGAACTTTTATTATGTGAAAACTTTATCACTGATGATTGGGAAATTTCTGTACCTTAGAACTGATAGAGATTCTTGAGAGAACACTTGAGCAATTAAATAACTTACCAATGGTTATTTAGCTACAATATGTCAGTGGTAGGACTTGAATTTAAAGCTACCTAATTCAAGATTAATGTTTTATCTACTTTCCGATGCTTCCTCTCTTCTTGCCCATCATAGATACTTCATAAATTCTAATAAACATAAATAGTAAACATAAATACATATACATAAGTATACATATTACATATATAAATGTATACATATATACATATAAAAACATTTAAGACAGTATGTTTTGTGTTTTCTTTTGCACTTATTTTTTCTCTGAGCATTTACAAATGGAGTTTATTGATGTTCTTTTTATTGTATATTTGTCAATGCTATCTGATTTCCCAGCCCCGACCCTAAAATTTGTATAGCAAATATGTAAAGAAATTCTATTTTAAGAATTTAGTAATAGTCCTCTTTCATAGAATTGGTAACATGAGCATATTGACAAACTCAAATGGGAAATATTAACCTATGTGAGCATTTATACTTCTTTATTAATATTGGTGGAGCGGTGAATACATCTCTGGGGCCTAAAGCCTAGAGGCTAATTAGTCCTCAGGCCCTCACAAGTGTGATCTTGGCTAACTTAACCTTTTTCTATCTCAAATATTCTCAACTGAGAAATGAGAATCATAATAGTGCCTACCCCCCAGGGTTGTTGTGAGGACCAAATAATATATTTAGAAAATATTTAGCACAATTTCTGCAACATAGTACATATAAATGATCTTTTTCCTTTCCCTTTATACATATGTGGGAAAGTACCTCTAATTGCCTAGTTACATAATTGTTAACTTTTCTTTTTGCAGTGTGCAATGTCTAAGAAAATATGTAAGGAATCAAGCACTGTGCCATGATCCTCTCAAAAAAAGTTTGTCTCTCCTGAAGTTACTAAAGAATAAGTTGTTTGTATTCTTTTTTAATAGTCCTAATTATTCACTTCTATTTACTGGTATTAAGCATTATTAAATCTGTAGCTCTCATTCCCAACCAGATATACAGCTATCACTGAAAAAAAGTTTCTTCTTACACATTAATCCTATTGTAGTAACTGCCCTGAATAAAGAAATACCTTTAAGATCTATTGAGATTCAGTGATTGTCCAGGTCTACTTTAAGTAGGAAGAATCACATTTTACTTTGAATTTTGTTTATTTTGCCCATATCTTGACTTCAGAAACAGAATATTCAGGAATTTTCTTCCATCTTTATGAATACATGTCCCATACTTTATTCACCTATGTAACCTAGCTTCTAGGTCAAGATAACTAAAGAGATGACTTCCTGATGACATGATCCTCTTTGAGAACAAAAAATAAACAACAGCTTCTAGGTATTTAAAAAATTAAAATTAGTCTTAATTCCTTTTGTCATAGTTTACAACTTCTTTTAAAATGCCTCATTTTGACCTAAATGAACATAATTACAACTCAAGTTTTTCATTTCTCTTTTCATTTATAGATAGTTGGTATTTAGTAATGACACTACAGTATATAATCTACATGATTTGACTTCCACTTTCATGGCATTCTTGACCTTATGTTACCTTAGGTTGATCAACTCAGAAAAGACCAACATTCTAAAAAGAATGAATAAAAGAAATAATCCACTGGGAAGACTCATAGAAAGACAAATTTAATACTATTTGTGGAGATATTAACAAGAATTCCATTAATCTCAGTATTATTTATACAATACTTATCATCCAGGGAAGGAGTAACTATGATTCAGAGGATGTCACCAAACAGACAAATCACATGTACTGAGGAATCCAGGTGCATTTTTTTTCTGATTATTAGAATGGTACTGATAATAATTCTCACCAAACTTCTGATGTTTTGTGGTAATGTGAAGGTGACTTTGATTCTGAAAGGATATGTGAACAGAATTCAAACTCTGTCATATCATCCTAAACTAGAAGAACTTGAGCTATGACCTTTTCAATGAACCATGTACACATCACCCCAGAAAGTGCAGGGTTTATTGCCATAAGGCCAGCCCCAAGGATATGAGTATTTTTTTTAACCAGAGCAACTTATAACAGCCACATACTAAGATATAGAATGCTTGATTTTAATCTATTAAATATTAATTATGTGCCTACTATGTGTCAGATAATATGTTAAACACTGTGTATACAAAGAGTACAAGAATAGTCCCTGGCCTCAAAAAGCTTACAATTTAATGGGGGAGAAAACATTTAAGCAAATAAATACAAAGCAAGCTATACAAAGAATAAATTGGAAATAATTAAAAGAGGGAAAACACTACAATTATGGATTAGGCAAGATTTTCTATAGAAGGTGGGATTTTAGGTACAAATTAAAGGAAATCAGAGAAAGCAGTTGGAGTGAAGGAAGATGAAGACCAGGATTCCATAAAGGAAGAATAAGTAGAAAAATAGGTAGAAAGAAATAGATTATGGTTTCTGTTTTAGAAGGAAGAATCCACATCATTGCATGGTGAATCAGTCAGCAATGATTGTTAAGTAATTATTATGTGCAAGGCACTCTGCTAACTTATGGGAATAGAAATAGAATCAAATAAAAAAATAATTTCTGATATCAAGGAGTTTACATTCTAACAAGAAAGGGCAATACATAAAATGAAGCTGTAAAGCTGAGGAGGAGATGACAAATAAAAATAAAACATCATTTTAAGTGAAAAGATCAGTACTCATATTTTAGCTTTGCCTCTTTCTGCCTCTATGATCTTCGGGAAAACATCTAATCTCTATTGACCTTGGTTTCCACATCTATAAAATGAAATAGTTGGATGAGACAACTTCCAAAGTCACTTCCATCTCTAAACCTATAATACTATAAAACTTACCATCTTTGATTTATAGAAATACAGATACTAAGTAAATAACACTATTTCCAAAAATAAGAAAGTTCATCCCACATGTAGTCTTAAATTCTAAAGAATAGAATAGATAAACAAAAAAGTCAGAAAACTGAACCAGCTTGTGCTTCTGTGTGTGTGTCTTGTCTTGTCTGTCTTATTTTCTTTACTTTTAAAAGGCCTTCAGAAAGGAGGACATCCATTTTGAGAAACTTTAGACTACAGAAGATGGAAGAAGCTGACAAAATAAACATTTTACTATGTGTCCAGAGTCATTGGTGAGGAATAATTTAGCCCAAGTGAGCAGCTAAGAATACTGATTTAATTTATTTTCCTAAAGACATGTTTCTTAGAAATACGGCAATCTAACTTTTCACAAATGCAATGGTAGAATTTTTTGTTCTCATTTGAAAGATAAATATAGGTTTTGAGGAGAAATTGGGCTTAGCTTTCAAAATATGCATACACATGTCACATGCTGCCTATTATTATTATTATTTAATTTTTATCTATATTCCCTGTATCCCTAATTAGATGATAAATTCTTTGTCAGAAGGAGCCTATTTGTATCTCTTCACAGAATGCAGCTCAGTGCCTGGTGCATTTACTCATTAAAGATTTGTTGAGTGATATTCCTTCCTTCCTCTCTTCCTTCCTCTTTTCCTCCCTCCCTCCCTCCTTTCCTCTTTCCCTTCCTCCCTCCTTACCTTCCTCTTGAAGATCTACATTTAAGTATGAGTCTAAGTCTCTTAACTCCTTTTGCCTCAGCTACCTCATCTATAAAATGAGGATAATGATTGCATCTACTTAGTGTGAGGATTAAATGAGATAATAAATGTAAAGTACTTAGTACAAACTCTGGCACATAGTAAGCATTATGTACATGCTAGTATCAGAAATAGTATTAGAAATATTAGTACTAGTAGTTGTAGTGGTGGTCATTGTCATCATAGTAAATAAAAAGAGTAGAAGTAATAGTATTGGTAGTGGTAGTAGCCGTAGTTGTAGTGGTAGTGGTGGTGGTGGTAGTGGTCATTGTTATCATAGAGGATGATTCAACACAAATACATACTTGGTACATAATAAGCACTTAATTAATGTTTATTTTACATTCATTTTTAAAACTATATATTTGTAAAGCCAGAAAGTTTTCTTTCAAGCAAGTAAAATACCTGAGAAGGAAAAAAATATTGACAGGATTAGGGTGATGATGGGTGAGGATCTTATGATATATAAAACTCTTCCTCAAGAGAGCTAAGGTAAAATGTAACCTCAGAATTCAGAATGAGATAATAATGCAATTTGGTGACTTCAATTTGATAACATTTAGATCAGCATTAGTTTGCCATTGAACTGTTATTAGTAATGGCTAAATATTAGTCAGCAAAGTGTAATGCTAAAGTGTAATGTTCTGTAATGATACAGAACAGGCTTAACCATCATAAGACCAGTGTTCAAGTATTGCTTCTAGCACACACAAGCTATATGACTTGGAGGGCAACATTTAGCCATTTGTACTCCAGAAGATTCTAAAAGACTACACACTGCACAGATGGTACTGATTGGCAGTGGAAGGAAAAGGCTGCTCTTAGGAGTTCCCAATAACAATGAAATTCCAGGTTCTATCTAATATGCATTTATGTATGTTAACATGTTTGTACATAGAAAAAAATATATCTATATATGCATGGATGTATTTCTGTGGTGTGTGTGTGTGTGTTTCTGTGTGTGTGCAAATCAAAGAGATCTGGAGATCCATAAGGAAGGACATTGTAGTAGTCATATAAATTATTCATCCCAAAGGACTTCAAAATTTATAGAATATAAGCTAATCATTGTGCACTGATAACTATGGTTGTGAGGAATACCATCTAGTGAATTAGTACACCAAGAAGTGTTGACTGACACTCCATTGAAACCATGTGTCCATCTCCACATAACTCAGAGTAACTGTGGCAGTACGAGGAACTGCCATTTTTGAATCAGGGAAGGTTTGAGAAAACTGAAGTGACTGGTTATACTTCTAAAGTTCCATTGAGTAACAGCTTTCAAGACATCAAGGGTCAAGGTGAGAGATCCTCTTTTAACTTCGTTCTCTTTCCTCTTACCCCTTTATGCACATCCACATCTTATTTCCAAATATTCCTCAAACCAGTGGAGACTATCCCAGGATCTCTGGAGCCATATAGAATCTTAGAAGGTACTTCTTTAAAACTGACCCATTCCAACTAGGATTCTGACTGAAATCAGAACATATCGAACAAATAGTCTTTAGGTTGCTTAAATAGCTTAGATACCAATATGCATCCAATAACAACACTGAAATCTTCTTGCACTGAATATGCAGTAAAGTAGATGTAGATCCTGCCTGAATACTGTTTACTAGAATGCTGAATTTGGAGTCAGAAAGAACTCAGAATATATAGCATTTCTGTACTTACTAACTGTGAAATCAGTTTCCTCATCTGCAAGAGGAAGAAAATGATTCCTTAAGTAAATAGCTCCTGGTGTCATTCAGAAGCTTTGATGAGATGATACCAATAAACAGCTTCAGAAACTTTATAACATTGTGTGAATGTCAGTTATCATTACTCAAACAAAGCAAATGTAGTTGCAACTTTTATTCCAACAAAAAAACATCTTTTTCATTTATATAGATATATATATGTGTATTTGTGTATATATATATATATATATATATATATATATATATATATATATAACGTGATTAGGTGACAACATAGATAGTGCACTGGAACTAGAATTAAAAAACACAAGTTCATATCCTGCCTCAATCACTTACTGGCCATGTGACTTTATTTTTTCATTATTTCAATTGATTTTTTTGTTATTACTATTCTCATTATCCCCGGTTACATTGAAAAGAGTTTTGTTATACAGATACATTTTTTTTACATATTTTCATTTAAATCATATTGGGAGAGAAAAGTCAAAACAAAAAAGAAAAACCACAAGAAAAACAAAAAGTGAACATAGCATGTATTGATCTACATTCAGTTTCCATAGTTCTTTCTCTGAATGTGGATGGTGTTTTCCAACCAAAGTTTTGTTTTTTTTTTTTTTTTGTTTGCTTTTTTTTTTTTTTTTTTAGGATTGCCTTGGATTATTGAACTGCCGAGGAGAACCAAGCTGGTCACAGTTGATGTGCCATTGCTGTGTACAATGTGTTCCTTCCTGGTTCTGCTTGATTCCCTAAACATCAGTTCAAGTAAATCTTTGCAGGTCTTTCTAAAAATCAGTCTGTTCATCATTTTTTAAATTTTTTTATACCATCAGTCAACAAGTATTTTTTTTATTAAAACTTTTTATTTACAGAACACATGAGTAATTTTTCTACATTGATCTTTGCAAAACTTTCTGTTCCAAATCTTTCCCTTCTTTCCCCTCCTCCCTCCCCTAAATGGCAGGTAATCGAATATGTGTTAAATATGTTAAAACAAATAAATAGATGAATCCAATATATGTATACATATCTATACAGTTATCTTGCAGTACAAGAAATATCAGATCTAGAAAGAGAAAGGGAAAAAAAACCTAAGAAGGAAAACAAAATGCAAACAAACATCAACAGAAAGCGTTAAAATGCTATGTTATGGTCCATACTCAGTTCCCAGTGGCCTATCTCTGGATGTATTTGGCTTTCTTCATTGCTGAACAATAGGAACTGTTTTGAATCACCTCTTTGAAGAGAACCATGTCCATCAGAATTGATCATCATATAATCTTGTTGTTGCCATGTTTAATGATCACCTGGTTCTGTTCATTTCACTTAGCATCAATTCATATAGGTCTTTCCAGGCCTTTCTGAAATCATCTTGTTGGTCATTTCTTACAAAACAAAAATATTCCATAACATTAATTTTTATAGAACAATAATATTCCATAACATTCATTTTATAGAACAATAATATTTCATTACTTTCATATAACAATTTATTCAGCCATTCCCCAATTGATGGGCATCTGCTCATTTCCCACTACAAACATTTTTGCATATATAAGTCTTTTCCCCTCTTTTATGATTTCTTTTGATTTGGCCCTATTCTAGCCTCAAACCTAAACCTTTCTAGCAAGCACTTTCTCCTAATGGAATAAATAGTCTTTGGGTTGCTATTTTGCACTGCTGGATAAAGGGAGCATTAAAATGTTTTATCTCTGTCTACCTCACTTTCTTCATCTATAAAATAAGGATAAAAATAGCACCTACCTGTCAGCATCATTGTCAGGTGAGAAAATTAGATAATAGTTGTAAAGGCTCTGGAAAACCTAATAGTAAATATAAATGTTAGCTATTAGCTATTAGCTGACATAGAGAATAGTATGACTGATGCAGTGGGAGATTGGCCTTTTTAACCAAAAGTTTCTTGAAGAGTCACTGAAGAAACTACTTCTATCAGTTCTAATCAAAAGCCTTTTACAATGAAAATTTAAAGACTTGCCTGCAATACTAAATAAATGTGGGACTTGTTTGGGGTCATATAGATAGCTTTTACCTGAGGTTAAACTTGAACCAGGTATTCCTTAATCTGTGGTTGGCTCTCCATCAACCATTCTAAACTACCTTTCCAGTTATCATGGCTACATTACAAGTAAGATTACTAAGAAAAACTGAGGATTCTTCCAGATATCTCATTAACTTTTCAAGGCAAAAGTACCTGAACAATGAGTTTTAGAAAGGTTTCTCAACCTCACTTTATTTTTTTTACATTTTAATGTATTTTCTATTAAAGTTTTTTTTTTCAAAACACATGCATAGATAATTTTTCAACATTGACCCTTACAAAACCTTGTATTCCAAATTTTCCTCTTCTTCCCTCTACCACCTCCCCTAGATGACAAGTAATCCAATATATGTTGAACAAAACAGAAGGAAACAAAATGGAAGGAAACAACAATAAAAAGAGTGAAAATGCTATGTTGTATTCCACACTCAGTTACCACAGTACCCTCTCTGTGTGTAGATGGATCCCTTCATCATAAAATCATTGGAACTGTCCTCAATTATCTCATTTTTGGAAAGAGTCATGTCCATCCAAATTGATCATCATATAATCTTGTTGTTGCTGTGTATAATGATCTTTTGGTTCTGCTCGTTTCACTTAGCATCAGTTCATGTAAGTTTCAACAAGCTTTTCTAAAATCATTTTGCTGATCATTTCTCATAGGACAATAATATTCTATAGCATTCATATACTATAACTTATTCAGCCATTCTTCAACTGTTGGGCATCCACCCAGTTTCCAGTTTCTTGCCACTATAAAAAGGGCTGCCACAAACATTTTTGCACATGTAGGTCCCTTCCCCTCCTTTAAGATCTCTTTGGGATATAGCCCAGTAGAAACAGTGCTGGATCAAAGGGTATGGACAGTTTGTTAACCCCTTGGACATAGTTCCACATTGCTCTGAAGAATGGCTGGATCCATTCACAAGTCCACCAACAATGTATTAGTGTCCCAGTTTTCCCACATCCCCTCCAACAGTCATCACTTTTTCCTCTCATCTTAGCCAATCTGAGAGGTGTGTAGTATGTTAGAATTGTCTTAATTTGATTTCTCTGATCAATAGTAATTTAGAGCACCTTTTTATGTGACTAAAAATGGTTTTAATTTTTTCATTTGAAAATTGTCTGTTCATATCCTTTTATCATTTATCAGTTGGAGAATGGCTTGAATTCTTATAGTCAGTTCTCTATATATTTTAGAAATGAGGCCTTTATGAAAATCCTTAAATGTAAAAATTAAACTTTATGTTAATTTTGAAGCTATTATAATCTGTTTCTAGCTGCCACGTCACATGCTCATTGAATATCCACATAAAATCAATTTTAATCTTTTCTTGAATGCAAAATGGTAATCCATTAATTGAAAATTTTTCTAAACATTTCAAGTGTTCATATTCTCAGACTGCTCTATACCCATGCATATGCCAAATTGGGAATAAAGGAATTAGGATATGATTGTTACTGCATAGGATCATATTTAAATGAAAAAAAATTGTTCCTGTCACTTCTTTGATATCTCTTCTTATTTAAAAAATGTCTTGAGATCAGAAAGTAGACAGGAAAAAGAAGGGAAGCACTGATCTCTTTGGAGAAAAAAAATACATGAAAATATAAGGCATTATTATATCAGGCACTTTTGAAACTGAGATCCCTATTCCTGGCAAAACTTTGATTTCTTAAATCTTGTGGTGAGAATGAGCAGCTCCCACAATTTTTGGTTCTAGGATTCATCTTAAATCCTTTTGTCTTTCCAAGATGATTTCTTTTTATGAAATGCATGTAATTTAGTAGAAGTCTGATTTTCCATTACCTTCTCCCTACCTACATTATATGGATTAGTTCATTATTACCAGTATTTATTTCAAGATATGCAATTTGATATCACAGATAGTTTACTTACTTGAGATTCTAGGAGAAAAACTAAACTCATGAAGATTATCTTTTTCTATAAATCTTTCAAGAGACTATTAAGCTGCCTGAGATTGTGACACTATCAAACAGAGTAAAATAATCAATCTTTCCCTGCAACCCTACCTAAGCATACACTCATTAAAAATCCAGGCACTAAAAAATACTTTGGTATTTGAGCACAAAAATTAAAATGCTTCTGATTCCATGATTCACAATTGTTTCCATTTGCCCCAAGACTATAACCCTGGAATCTATGCCATTGGTGTCATTAGAAAGCAAGCAAGTGTAATAGCCAAAGTTTACATGTGTAATGACCTAGTACTGCTATTTTCATACTTTAGGATGGTTTTTAGTATGTTCAAACTGTCTTCCCATTTCTTTCTTTCTTTTGTGTTTTTCAATATTTTATAAAATGCAGAGATAAATTTTAATCTAATTTTAAGCTAAGTAAAGCTCTTCACATTAAGATCATGGACACATATTTATTCATTTGTTCAATTATTCATTTATTTATTTGTTTTCAAAGGCATTGTGATCTGCATAAGTAGAAAAAGGGGAAATCAAAGATCTTTTGAAGTATAGGAGTAAATAGTACCCTTCAAAGGTAAATTACATTCATTGGGATTAATATGGAGAAACCAGGGAATTTCTCTATGCCCATATTAAATGGCTCATGACGTTTTTTACTCACAAAAACTTTTTGGATGTAGTTGGATTTCAAGAATAATCTTCATGATCGTTTGGTCGATTGTAACAGAAGGTTCTTGTGGCATTTGGCAAAGTAAGAGAGAAATCTCAGAGGCAGATGTGTAACTATATAAGCAAGGTAATTATTAACAAATATGTCTGGGAGGAGTCAAAGGGCATAGAAATTTTTAGCAGATTTGAACTACTCCAGGTTACCTTGAGGAATAATATGTGGTATAGGAATGATGTTTTCAGAATTGGTCTATAATTTAATGGAAAGTCACCATAAAGCTCAATTTCCTTTTGCGTTTCTGAATTAGAGTAGCTATGGAACTATGATAACATATTTGTATATGATACTGCTACCAATCTGCCTATACAAGTAGATGGTAATTAACTAAAGAATATATGAAAAAATCTATTTATCAATTAGATAAGAATACTTCCATAAATCATCTAGAAAAGTTTCTGTCTCTTGACTCCATAGATGAAACCTGTAACCTGCATTCCTGCAATCTAACCTAGGCAAATTACAGGTGAATTCAGGTAAGATGCTGTGATAAACTGAATCAGGTAAACATCAGTATCATTGAAATAATGTTCAAAGAATCCACTATTGGATATACACAGAGCTGGATAGGAATGTAACCTGGATTATCATTGAGTAAATAGGATGAGGATAGGTCTATATCCTATGGAATGACTGAGTTTGTTTCCAGGCAACAAAAGGGAGTTCCAAGTGAACTGAATATTATAGAATTATATATGAAGGAGGAACATCAGATCAATGGTCAGGTTCAATCCAAAGTCATTACTGGGTAAAAAACAAAACAAAACAAAACAAAACAAAACAAAAAAAATCAGATATGATGATGAAGGAACATTGGGCTTTCATTCATAAATCCTTATTTCATATCCTACTTCTGCTATTTACTATATTGTAATTTGGGTCTCTAACAACCCTTTAGTATCAGTTTAATAATCTACATTTTTATCATAAAAGGAAAGTTAGATCATCAAACTCCTTTTCAGATTTAAATATTAATATCCATGATCAACAAAGAAAAAGATAAAGGAATTCAAATCCAAAAGAAAATAGTAAGTCAGAAAGCATAAAAGTACAGATTTGGCAATGCCTATTTCCCTCACAGCAAAGTGATTTATGCTAAATTGAAAAACTAAGTGACTAGGTAAGATATATTCACAAAATAATTTAAATTTATATAATATTATAGCCTATCTCACTCCATATCTTCAGGAAACTTGGTCTCTTCAAAGAAGAACTTTTGTGTCTAAAGTTCTTTTTTAGATCTATTCTTCCTCTTCATTGGTGGAGTTCCTATCCCCTGACTTAGTTGAAAACAAAGTGGGGACTGACAGGAGATTTAGGGGCTATCACTGATGGTAATTTGTGATTTGTAAGTGAAAAATAAGCCAGATAGAGGTAAATAAATTTAGAAGTTGTGGCTAACACTGATTCTAAGAGAATACACAGGGTAGGTTACTTAACTGATAGAGATAAAATATCAGGCAAAAAAAATTAAGGCTTTGTCCCTTTTAGGTAGAGGGAATTCAATAAGCTTAGATAGCTTCAAACAGTTCTAAACTCAGAAAACATTATCCTCAGAGCCTGAGGCTTTTTGTTGTTGTTGTTGTTATTCTCTCTCTCCCTCCCTTTTTCCCTTTCCCTGTTCCTGTTCCTGTCCCTGCCCTTCTCCCTTTGCCTGTCCCCATCCTTTTCCCTGAACTTCTCTCTTTCTTTCTTTTTCTATCTCTTCTCTCTGTCTCTTTCTGTATCTCTCTCTGTATTTCCTCATTCAGTTGCCCTTTTCTGTCATTTTTAATCTTTAGTTAAAAGAATACTGGGTTATAAAATAAGGCAACTAAGGACAACTAATCCCCATCCATATCCTACCAGTGATTAGTGGGGTGATTCACTATTTGACTTGGGCATAACCTTTAACCTTTCCATGCCTCAGATTCCTGCATCCATAAAAATGAAATGAGGCATACAATGTAAATTCTAAGATCCTTTTCAACTCTTTCATTCTGTGATCTTTTATTGTAGTTGAGATTATTGATCTATTAAGTTTAATTACAACACAACAAAGACAGAGAAAAGTTTAAATCCTGCCCTGCTGAGTGCTAAATGAATTCACTATTATTTGAAGCTATCCTTATCTGTGGTACAGTTATCTAGGCATATCCATATCTTACAACAAACTGATAGGTAGAAATAATTTGCTTTTTATAAGTTCAGATTTTTTAAAAATTATAAATATCCATCACTTGTGATGACATTTTTATGCATTTAGATTTAATATTTTCTTTGTTGCCCTCCAGCAGTCTAGCTACAAAAGTTTTGAAAAGAAAAGTATGTAACTCATTAAATGTATCCAACCAAGCTAGAAAATTTCAATATACATTTCCCAGAAGGTTCATATCTTAGTGGGGTGGAGTGAAAAGCAGAAAGGCAGAGACATAGAGAAAGAGGGAAAGAGAAAAAGTGACCTCTCTGTGGGGTATGAGTTCAATCTCTACATTATTCATCACAAACACTAGAAGACTAATAAGTACCATATTTCTGCCAGACATATATTTAGCAGAATCTTTTAAAATTTCATATTAAGAATTAAGAACAGTATCTTTCCTTTATCAGTAGTTTCCCAAAAATGTTTAGAATTCATATAGCAGAAAAAAAGCAAATTTGTAAATCAGACAGAATTAAATTGATCATCAAGGCCAGGAGTCTTATGGACAAAAATATTTTTCTCTCTCCCAATCTCAACTTTTGTTTCTTTAAGCAACATTTCTATTTCTTACCATAACAGCTTCCAAGTAAATTTCATAATAATGATGAAGCTAAATCCATCAGTCAGGAATGTTTCTGCTTTACACATAGAAGTATTCTGCTTTCATACTAGGTGAGAAATGTAAAAGCAAAGGACTAGAGAATGAGAGTTTCTTTTACCTACATTAATACACTACACTAGTACAAGGTATTAACAAAGCTTTCTTAAGCTAAGGAAACATATCTAAATCCACAGTCTTGGTGACTATGGAAAGAGTGTTACACTAATAGTATCCTCCTCATTCAGTTATTTGTTTCATATGACTTTGTTCAATTATTTCCTATTAGTTGCAGCACGTGAGATTCTTTTGCAAAGCTTTGTTTTATTTTGAATTTGATTGGGTGATTCCCTGGAGAGTTATTCTTTTCACAACCACATTCTGCTAATAGTAGATGCTACCTATATTATTGATGTTGGTGTTGTATTGGTAATGATGTTCTTCCTATATTTAGAGTTGAAGTAAAACTTCAAAGCCAAATTCATAGAATCATAGAGTTATAAAAAGGATCTAAGAGGTGATTTAGTCAAATCAACACTTGAATTATATAGGTAAGAAAACAGGAATGTTGAGAGACTTGCCCAGGATCATACAACTAATGGCAGAGATAGGTTTAAATGCAGATCTTTCTGACTCTAAGCCAAGTCCTCTAATAATAATAAATAGTATTTATGTTATGCTTTAAAATCTGCCAAGCATTTTATTCTCACAATAACCCTAGTAGGCAAATGCTATTTTTATTTCCATTTTGCAGATATAGAAACTCAGGAAGAGGTTATATGACTTACAAGGGAACATACAGCTAGTGTCTGATTGTCCAGTATCCAGTTCCACTGTGCTACTTAGATGTCATTCTACCTTACTATGCTATGCATATAACAATATTATTTCTTTATTTTCAAGGTGGTTTTAGGTGTAAAGTGCTTTTTCTCTTCATTAATACTTAGAACATAGTGGTTAGTTGTTATTCTTCATTCTCAAAGAGAATCAAAATGGCATCATTATGTTGGGGTCAAGATATAGTATCACCAAGTGTGGGTGATAAAGGCCCTACTATAGTCATATGAACAGTTGGAGTCGATATGGTACATAGTAAGCATAAAATAAATGCCTTTCTCTCCATCTAGTAACTCTTTTGGTATGTCAACTCCATGGACTACATTTACCTTTTCCATCTCATTTTATATTCCTCACCTTCATATAGTTTATGTTCTAGTCAAAATGAAATACTTACCATTTCATTCATATTCACTAATGGGGCACACATTTCCCATCAGTCCCTTTCTACATCTCAAGTTAATGAAATTATGCCCATTCTCCAAGTCTTATTTAAAAGATATTTCCTCATAAAAATTTTCTCCTTAGCAAGTTAAAATGATACTTGCTCAAAACTGTCAGTCCCATTACTTTGGCTAAGAAAACAGTGGGAAAAGACAGAACTTAGTGGCAAGGACTCTGCCAGAGAATACCTCCCCTATAGTTGGGACTTTAAATAATTGGACTACTTTGGAAACATTAATGTATTATTGATAAGTTTTAATTCTTTTTCTCAACAAAATGTGATATTTTAAATGTGCAAATTGCATATTTATAGGTAGCAAGCCATTTTCAGTATCAATCAGTATCTCAGCATCCAATTCATTGAAATTCTTGGGGGGGTATTACAAGTCAAGAAAATTGAGAAAATTTCCCCAAATATATGTAGAGTTATGTTATAAAATTATCTGACTTAAGGGCAATACTGATAGCCAGCAATAATTTAACTTTCTTTACTTGAAGGGACTCTTTTATTCTGTCCTTGCTTCCACTATATTCAGTTAGAGTCTTAAAATGGAGAGAAAAAGTGTAATTATAATTAACAAATGCCATAAGAAGAGAGAAGGAGAGACCTCTCTGAGAAAAGAGATTTAGAAGGCCCCAAGGAAGCAGGATGACAAGAAGAGAGAAGAGTAGTTCTATCTTGTCTGTCAGTGCCTATATTTTCCCAATATAAGTCATGAACTAGTGTCCAGTAAGACAGACACTCTTACTGGAGACACATCAAAAATAAAAGTGCTGGTTATGTTCCCAATTGAATGCTCTTTACTGACTAGGTAAGATCTAATTCCAAGAATTTTCAATGATCTACTTACATGGATGCATGGATCAAACTGTATTAGGACATTGTGTTGTTTCCTATATTCCTTTTAATGTTTGCAAGAGATTCCATGGGGAGGTAAATGAATAAATTCTATCTTTCTCAGAGCTACTCAGAGTTTTGAAGCAACTTATTTAGATACTATGAACTAGCTGGAACTATAAGAACTACATAGTTGAAGACCAATTGTTAATTCAGATTATGCATTGTTTATTTCCTTTGTTGTGCTTGACACATATTAGTCATTAAATAAATGCTGGTTGATTGAGTTTATATAAAAAGTAAACTTATACAATATCTAAGAGTATCTGTTTTTCTCTGGCCTGAAGGTCTCTTAAGTTCATGTGACTGTGTTTTAGTGAAATATATCATTAGTTGAGAAAAGAGATTGTTTACCTAAAGCAAGGATTCAGAGCTGTTCCCACTGGGAAAATCCACAATCACCAATCACTAGATAGTGAATCCCTATCAGAGAAAGAATAAATTGAGAGAGAAAATGTTATCCACTCTCTGGAAAGCATGGAAAGTTTGGCACTTGCTCAGCTCACCTGCCCAACAGAGCAGTATGTAAAGTTTGCCAACCTTAGCATGGGGTTACTCAGATACCATCCTACTGAATAGAGTCAGGGTAGTGACTATCAATGGGACTAAATACTTATAGTTGATACTCTGTGTTTGTTGGAGATGAGAAATCTGCACTTCATCATGTTCAATATGACATAACAAAACAAATACTTAAGTTCCACAAAAAGCAGAATTTTCTGGTATGAAAATATAAACCTTAATTTAAAAAATATCTAAAAGTATTCATCATTGCTTCCCTTGCTTGCTACATGCTCAAAATACTTCTATCTTGTCTGTCCCTAGAATTGGCCTCTCTGGAAATGTGTATAGCAGGGGCATGCATACACATATGAATATACCCTTGTGTATATGTATATTACTATTATGTATATAGAGATGTATCTATCTAAATCTAGATAGATAGATGAAAGGATGTGCAATGGATTGTGAGGTAGGCCAGGAATAAGAAAGACTTGAATTAAAATTCAATCTTAGACTCCAGCTTTGTGATCCTAAGGAAATCACTTAAATCTACTTACCACAATTTGTTCATTTGTAAAATGATATGGAGAAAAACTCCAAAGAGGTCACAAAGCATCAGACAGAAATATATACATATTTAGATATATGTGTGTACAAATGTGTAATTTGTACCAGTGCTTATTTGAAAATGAGCTTTCTTGTCTTAAAAGATTCCATTACTGATAACTATCATCACCATTCTTCCTCCTCAGTCTTGATTATATCTAATATTAGTGGTTAGAAGTAACTAAATCAGTGATATTTTTTTCTTAGATCCATTCACTCATTCTTAATTTTATTTTTGTCTTATTGGAAAATATCAGCAAAATCATTTTAAAAGAATAAATAACACAAATATAAAGCTGATACATTCAATTATAGACAATATAGTTAATTACAAAATACCTTTTGAGAGACACAGCACTAGTTCTGTGGGGATCAGGATAGGCTTCATGAGAAGATGGTTCCAGCTCTGCATTTTAAGGAAAAAGAAGTACTTTATGAAATGGAGGTAATGTTATGAAGAAAACATAGTGCTATTTCTGAGGTTAGAAAAATAGCTAGCTAGACCAGATGCTACAGAACAAAAAATGATGTCCAATAACTTTAGGAAGATTACTTAGGACCTGATTGTATAGAATTTAAAAGCAAGGTATAAGAAGTCTTTCTACTTTATCCAAGAGGAAATAGGGAGCTATTGGAGTTGGCTGAGTAAAGCCACAGTGACATGTAGAAAAAGTATTTTGGATTAAGGATTATGTAGGATTAACAAAGGTGAGGATGCACTGGAGATAGAGGGACTACTTAGCAGTTTGTCCCCACAATCCAGATAAGAATTGATGAGTACTTAAGCTAAAATGGAACAATAGTGCTCAGCACACAACAGACTTTAAAAATGCTGTATTATACAATTTTACCTAACAAAGTCCTACTGTAGTGTTGCATTATCACATCATAATGACCCTGAGATATTTAAGACAACACTTAATAACACAAGTTACTGAAAATCCTACTGAGATGGAAAGATTTTTAGTATGATCTCAGCTAATATCTAGACAAATCAGTCTAGGTAATCTCAAATTTACCTAAAAAGTTGTAACAGAAAGATATGGATATTTACCCCATAAGTAATTGATGTCTTCAGGTGTGGAAGGATGTTATTTGCATTGAAGGGGTCATTTACATTGGCAGAAAATGAAGTCCTTGATGCAGAGGTCACTATCTGATTTAGTTGTTGGAGCACCATGTCAATAAAATTATTTCTCCAACATAGTTCCAATTATATGAATTTGTTTGTTTTTAGGCAATTTTTAATTTTTATTTTTATATTAAAGCTTTTTATTTTTCAAGACATATGCATGGACAATTCTTACGATTAGACATTGCAAAACTTTGTGTTCCAATTTTCCCTCACTTCCCTCATGCCCTTGCCTAGATGACAAGTAGTCCAATATATGTTAATCATGGTAGAAATATATGTTAATTAGAATATATGCATACATATTTATACAATTATTGTGCTACACAAGAAAAATAAAATCAAACCAGTAAAAACAGAAAAAGAAAAAGAAGCAGAATAAAATGCAAGCAAGAAACAATGAAAAGAGTGAAAATGCTATGTTGAGAACCACATTCAGTTCCCACAGTCCTCTCTCTAAGTGTAGATGTCTCTCTTCATCACTGAATAATTGGAACTTGTTTGAATCATCTTATTGCTGAGGAGAGCCACATCCATCAGAATTGACCATTGTATAATCTTGTTGTTGCTGTGTATGATGATCTCCTGGTTCTGCTCATTTCACTTAGCATCAGTTCATGTAAGTCTCAACAGGTTTCTCTGAAATCAACTTGTTGGTCGTTTCTTACAGAACAATAATATTCCATAACATTCATATACCATAATTTATCCAGCCATTCTCCAATTGATGGGCATCCATTCATTTTTTACTTTCTTGCCACTACAAAAAGGGCTACCACAAAAAGTTTTTCACATGTAGGTTCCTTTCTCTCCTTTAAGATCTCTTTGGGATATAAGCCCAGTAGAAATACTGCTGTATCAAAGGGTAATGCATAATTTGATAACTTTTTTTACAATAATTCCAAATTGCTCTCCAGAATGGTTGGATCCATTCCCAGTTCCACCAAAAATGTATCAGTGTCCCAGTTTATCTACATTCCCTCCAACATTCATCATTATCTTTTCCTGTCAGTTTAGCCAATCTGAGTGGTGTGTACTAATATCTCAGAGTTGTCTTAATTTGCTTTTTCTGATCAATAGTGATTTGTAGCACGTTTTCATATAACTAAAAATGGTTTCAATTTCTTCATCTGAAAATTGTCTATTCATGTCCTTTGACCATTTCAATTGGAGAATGGCTTCAATTCTTATAAATTTGAATCAGGACGACTTCCTTCCGGGAGTGGAGCCATGGTGGCAGAGATCAGACAGGATTCTCTGTAACCTCCTCTAACCTCCCCTCAAACCAACAAAATATGAAGCCTCTAGACTGATTCTGAAGCAAAAAAATCCACAATATCCGGAGAACAACACGATTCTAGAAGAAGATACTCTAGAAGAACCTCAAAACAGGTCTGTTTTAATGGGGCAGGGGGTGGCCTACTGAACCCTGACTGCAGGACAGGGAGACCGGGGCAGGGAGCTGGAGCAGGGAGCTGGAACAGGAGTAAGAACAGGAGTGGGAGCGTTGTGCTTTTCACACACCTGGGAGTCTTCTGCGAGCCTCTTGGAACAATTTGTCCTGATTGTGGGCAGGTGGTTTGGAGGGTCTGCCTTTTGAGGGGGATAGATTGTGAACCACTGAACCCCTGATGAGCATCGTAACTAGCTGCCATTACACAGCACCTTAAAGCAATCAATCAAACAACAGGTCTGATAAGCACCAGAAGTAATTCAATCAGTGGAGCTGCCCAGCCCTGACATAATTCAATCAGCAGAACTGCCCAGTTCCTGAAATAACTCAATCAGCAGAACTGCCCCAGGGCAAATTAAAGCAGCTGTCCCACCTTTGCCCTAAACAGACCTCACCCCTTTAAAAAAAATGAATAAAAAACCAAAAAGAGCTCTCACCATAGACAACTTTTATGGAGAGAGGGAAGAACAGACCTCAAATCCTGAGG
>JAJPUD010011589.1:0-14661 GCA_023553655.1 Myrmecobius fasciatus
AAAAAAATCATTAAATGACTGGAAGGATTCATTCCTTCTTGCATCTCTGCTGACTTTCTCCCTATTCCATTCTATTTTGAGCACATCTACCTTGGTGACTCTGGAGATGCCCACAGCTAATTCTTCACTGGTTCTTTCTGAACACCTTGACTTTGGGGAGCATTTTCATCCTCCTTAACATTTCTTCCTATAAAACAGAGCTCCTATTTTGGTTGCTGTTTTAAGTTTTCTTACATTAAATATACATTTATTTTGAATTATAAAAAGTCACATTAATTTTTGTCCCATGTTACTTAAAGATGAGACACATGTCTGTATACAGATAGACATATATATATATACATATATATATATACACATATACACACACACATACATATATGTGTGTGTGCTTTTGTGTGTTAATGGCATAGTAATTCTATCAACTAGTAATTCTAGTGGATAGTCATTCTATTTGTTATGGGTAATTATAGACACAAAGACTCAGTCCACTGGGGGGAAAAATCATTTACATCTTGAAGTTATAGTATTACAGAGTATTTGTGTGCTTTTGTGTGTTATGGCATAGTAGTTCTATCAACTAGTGATTCTAGTGGATAGTCATTCTATTTGTTATGGGTAATTATAGGCACAAAGACTCAGTCCACTGGAGGGAAAAATCATTTACATCTTGAAGTTATAGTGTTACAGAGTATTTGTGGTACAGAAAAAATAAATCCACAATCTCTTGGGTAGTAGATGTATCTAGGTAGAGGGGAAAGGGAGGTCTTTTAAGTCTTGCACATTATAAGTCTGGGAGTTTTCCCAGAATTCCACTGTCTAAGAAGCATATACTATGTAATATTAAAAACAACAACAACAACACTGTTATCTGTTTATTTTTGGTGAATATTTCCTGATGAACCCAATGTTATTTCTGTTATATTAGAAGTGCTAAAAGAATGTATTGTTCATTTGGCTTTCTACTTAAGTAAGAAGGATAAAAGAAAGTAGAGATTCATTGAATTCCAAAATTTGCACCCTTGTGCTTATTGTAGAGTGAAAAGAATCACATATTCTATAGGTAGGAAGAGATTCCAAAGGTCATTTAATGGACTTTATATCCAGAGAGAATGTACCAGACAACTGGTTGTCCAATCTTTATCTGAAACCATCTAATGAGGAAGAATATATTCCTCTGGAAACAATGTTTTGTACTCTTTAATAATTCTAAGGTTTAGGAAGATATTTTGTTTGTTCTCTGATACTAAGTCGAAAATTATCTCTTTGCAACTTTTTATGTCCTTTAGGGCAAAACAGAGAGTCTCATCTTCCCTCCTATGGCATTTAGTAACAGTGATTTGAGCCCTGAATCTGAAGTCGAGAAGACCTGAGTTCAATTCCAGCCTCAGACACCAGTTGTGTGATCATGGACAAGTTACTTAATCCTACTTGCCTCAGTTTCCTCATCTGCAAAATTATATGGAGAAGGAAATGGTAGATAACTCCAATATATTTCCCAATAAAGCCATAAGTGGGATTATGAAAAGTTGCCACTACTGAAACAATTCAACAATAACAAGAAATTTCTCCATATGATGATCTTTTAAGTACTTGAAGACAATTTCTACAACTGCTTGTAGTCTTTTCTTCTCCAGGCTCAGCATCCCTAGGACTTTTAAGCAATTCTTTTATGATATGAACTTAAGACCTTTCACCATTTGATTGTCTTCCTTTGGATATTCTCCAAATTATGAATGTCCTTCTTAAGTAATGGTGCCCAAAAGGGAATAAACACACACACACACACACACACACACACACACACACAGTGATAATACAACTAACTCATTTGTCATTCACTAAAACCCCCAAATACCTCTCAGATAAAAGTTTCCTTTCCCAACAAACCCTCCCCCATCTTGTTTTATTTATTTATTTATTTATTTTTTTGGAGTGAGGTAAAGACTTTACATAAATTTCCTTTCAACTTTCATCTTATTATATTCATCTCAACCCAATTAAAATGATGAAAATGATAATGATGAGGGTGGTGATGAAGATCATGATATTGCTTTATAGAGTTATTAGGTAGTTAAAACTAGAATGGCACAATGAAATGAGCATTTCCTAGGAAATGTTTCCTGGTTCTCCCAACACACTCTTCTAAAGTAACTTAAAGGCATTGCCAAACTTATATTTGAACTCAATAATTAATAACAAGAAAGGATGAACAATTTTTCAACCTAAGAAAGCTTAGAAAAATAGGAAATGATGCTTGCAGACACTGAAATGTGGGCTGACTAAAACGTGGAGAAACAAGAATGCTATAGCTCTGAATCTTGGAGGCAGGCACAACAGTAGCAATGATGGCTCTGGGCCCACCCAGTACATAAGGATGATACAAGGACTGAAAACTTGGTCAGAAAGAGACTGTGTGGCACTGCTCTGTTAGAAATGGGGCTAAGATTGGATGGCATTTGACTTCTTCCATTATACAGGATTATGATTCCAGGATGGTCTATTGGCCATACCCAGTTCTTGGTTGCAATTTAAGGGAGGAGAATAGTAGTAATGAGGGGACAGGAGCCCTACAAAAATAAAAACCAGAGCACAAACTTGGAAAGTAGTTACCAAAATCAGGGCTCTCTCTAGAAAATACCACCAGTAGCAGAAATTAAAACTTAAGAGGTCCAGATCCAACTAAGAAATGAGAAAAAATAATTTTAATGCTGTGTCATTTGCTTATTAATATTATTTTCTACTATTCCCTATTCTGTAAAAATTCGATCTTTTAGTGTACTTGGAAAAAAAAGACTTCCCCTATTTTAGCTGACAAATGCAATTCCTACAAGTTTCTGAAGGATCTGCCCGAGCAGAGTTCTTCATTTCATTTATCCCCAAAACAGAAGTCAGCTAGAGCTAAAGCTGTGCTATCCAAGGGCTGAATTTTTGTTTTAGCTTTCATAACAACATTTGAGATGACCTGGCCTTCCCAAGGAAGCTCAAGCCAGTAAAACTTAATTAAGAATGTTTAATATTTTGTTTGGCTGATTGTTTCTTTGGGTTTGGTTTGGTTGGTTGTTGTTTTTTTGTTGTTGTTGTTGTTTGTTTTGTTTTTTTTTTAGCCAAGTAACTGTTTTTTTTTTTTTATGGAGCAACTAATTTTCTCTAAGAGGGACATGATCAGCCACATGTGTAAACCAATCCATCCACCACTCAGGGATGCCTTTTGTTTGCAAGGGAGATACTAAAGATATACCAGCAGAAAGAAAAAAAAATTAATTCCTGGTTTCACCATTGGGCATCTTTGGACATTGAGAGAAGTCAATGACCTCAATTCATTTGCTATTGCTAGCTTAGTGAATAAATTGATTAATTATGCTCAGAACTCGTCCCTCAGAATTTCATTCAGCACAAAAAGTATCACTACACAAAAATCAGACAACAAGACCAGGCATTCCCAGCTCACCTGGGAATGAGCAGTCTTATATAAAGAGCAGTCTTATATAAAGTCCAAAACCAAGATATTTCTTGGAAATGAGCAAACAACAAACAAAACAAACAAAACAAAACAAAACAAAACAAAACCTGATGATGACAAGCTTCTTTATGACAACTGAGCTCTACAGAAACTCAGAAGACAATGATTTGCAAACCTTAAAGGAAAAATGCAGATTGTACAAAAGTCTAGCAAGAATTCCTAGAAAAAAAGATAAAGAAGACCCCCCCAAAAAAAAGCAAAAAAAAATTTTATAAAGCAAGTATCAATTGAGAGATATATAGTTTCATTATTAGGAAGTTCCTATACTATTACAATGATCTGATTTGTTTTGTTAAACTATTGTATAACATACCCAATATTATATAGGAGAATCTTATCATTACTTATATAGAAATACATCCATTTTGAGAGTATATATCTTCTAGTACCACATATTAGTGATGTAAAACATGTACAGCACTTTGCAAAACTTATAGCACAATATAAATGTAAAGTATTGTTAGTTTATGAAATTTTAGACCATTAAAATAATCTTATCTATGAATGTATGATATAGATACATATGTATATAACATACATATATGAATATTTATATATAAAAAGCAAGTATATTATTCAGTCATTTCAGTTGTATCCAGCTCTTTCTGACTTCTTTTGTGGTTTTCTTGACAAAGATATTGTAGTTATTTGTTATTTTCTTGTCAATTTATTTTAGATATGAAAAAACTGAGGAAAACAGGATTAAGTAGCTTACATAGGCCCATACAGCTAATAAACATCTGAGACTACATTTGAACTGATTCCCAAGTACAATGCTCTACTATTGTATCACCTAACTGTATGTTTGTATATAAACATTTATATATTTATATATGTGAAAAGGGCATGTACATATGCATATATATATATATATACAGACATACATATATAGAGAAACACATACAGAGGCAAGCAGATGGGCAGTAAAGGATAGAAAAAAGTGATCTACTTAAAATATTTAAATATACATTTAATTAAAATGATGAAATATCAATTTAGACAATATAATCTAAAATTTTCCTGCACACTTATAAAAATGGTCTTCCTTTCTTGACATGTGTACTTTACAAATTGCTCTTGTTATCTTACTTTCTCTTCTTCACTTCTGGTGAAAGCTAAAATTGTGCATTGATTCTGCTATTTGTAGCTAGAAGGGGTGACTGCTGTGCTAAGCTTTTTTAAGAAGCTTGCTTTTGAGGGAAAGGAACCCACATGTGCAAAAATGTTTGTGGCAGCCCTTTTTGTAGTGGCAAGAAACTGGAAATTGAAAGGATGCCCATCAATTGGAAAATGGCTGAATAAATTATGGTATAAGAATGTTATGGAATATTATTGTTTTGTAAGAAACGACCAACAGGAGGATTTCAGACAGGCCTGGAGAGACTTGCATGAACTGATGCTGAGTGAAATCAGCAGAACCAGGAGAACATTATACACAGCAACAAGACTATACAATGATCAATTCTGATGGACATGGTTCTCCTCAACAATGATATGATTCAAACCAGTTGTTCAGTGATGAAGATAGTCATATACATCCAGAGAGAGGCCTGTGGGAACTGAGTGTGAACCACAACACAGCATTTTAATGCTTTCTGTGAATATTTCCGTGCATTTTGTTTTCCTTCTTAGGTTGTTTTTTCTTCTCTTTCTAGCTCTGATGTTTCTTGTGCAGTAAGATAACTGTATAGATATGTATACATGTATTGTATTTGTCACATAATTTATCCTATTTAGCATGTATTAGATTACCTGTCATCTAGGGGTGGGGGTGGGTGGAAGGAGGGGAAAAGCTTGGGAAAAAAGTTTTTGCAAAGGTCAATGTAGAAAAATCACTCATATGTTTTGTAAATAAAAAGCTTTATTAAAAAAATAATAAAGTACATGCACTTGTGGACAAAAAAAAAGAAGCTTGCTTTAAATTGGATCAAGGTCATTCCCTATGGAAGATCTATGATTCTAATATTTGAACACATACCATTTTTCAAGGTCCTTGGATTTTTTGGTTAATTGCAAAATTTTTCTTTGTAACATAAAGTATTCCCTTTTGGTGTAATGATGGAAAGATTTCTACCTTCCCTTTCTCACCTTCACATTTTTTTTTGCATTGACTTTCATTCATTAAGAATTTCCTTTCTTAAAACCCATTTTATCTATATTTTATTTTAATTCTAGGGTAAATTAACTTGTGTTTCAGGAGAAGGAAGTGACAATTCCTGGAATGCCAATACCTTGGATGATAAATTCCTTCTGCTCAAGGTCAGATTGTTTTTTTCCCTTTTGTAGATTCAGCACATATGGAATTTAATAAGGCTTGATTGATCTGAACAATCAGTATAGATTGACTTTAGTTCTACTGAGCCCATGTGGGTCCATGGATTAAGTCAAACTACATTATCACTCAAGTTATTTTAAAATCATTGCATTTTTCATTGATCCTCCTTTATTTATCTCCTTGTTTTGTGGAGAAAAGAAGAAAAAGAGGAGGAGGAAATTCCCATTATCCATTTCCCTGACTGAATTGGTAATGCTTCTAGGGACTCATCCCTGATTAACATCTAGCAAAGAGAAGAGTCTGTGGATATGATATATTGTTTTTTGGTTTTTTTTTTAAGTTTTTATAAACTTTATTTTCTTTTTTTTATTAAAGCTTTTTATTTGTATAACATATGTATGGGTTGTTCCCCAGCATTTATCTTTACAAAGCTTTCCATTACAAATTTTACCCCCAGTCCTCTCCCCTCTCCTCCCCTAGATGGCAGGAAGTCCACTACATGTTAATAATGTTGAAATACTTGACACGTTGTGCAAGAAAAATCCTATCTACAAGAAAAAAAAAAAAAGAAAATCAGAGAAAGGAAACACAATGCAAGCAAACCTCAATAGAGAGCATGAAAATGTTATGTTGTGGTCCATATTTCATATCCCTCTCTCTGGGTGTATATGGCTCTCTTCACTGAACAATTGGAACTGGTTTGAAGCATTTCATTGTTGAAGAGAGTCATGTACATTAGAACTTATCCTCATATAGTATTGTTGTTGCCGTGAATAATTATCTCCTGGTTCTGCTCACTTCACTGAGCATCAGTTCATGCAAGTCTCTCCAGGCCTTTCTGAAATCATCCTGCTGGTAGTTTCTTACAGAGCAATAATATTCCATAACATTCATATACCATAATTTATTCAGCCACTCTCCAATTGTTGGGCATCCCCTCAGTTTCCAGTTTCTAGCCACTACGGAAAGAGCTGCCACAAACATTCTTGCACATGTGGGTCCCTTTTCCTCCTCTAAGATCTCTTTGGGATATAAGCCCAATGGAAACACTGCTGGGTCAAAGGGTATGCACAGTTTGATAACTTTGTGAGCATAGCTCCACATTACTCTCCAGAATAGTTGGATCCATTCACAGTTCCAGCAACAATGTATTAGTGTCCCAGTTTTCCCACATCCCCTCCAACATTCATCGTTACCTTTTCCTGTCATTTTAGCCAATCTGACAGGTGTGTAGTGGTACCTCAGAGTTGTCTTAATTTGCATTTCTCTGACCAATAGTGATTTGGAGCAACTTTTCATATGACTAGAGATGGTTTTAATTTCATCATCTGAAAATTGTCTGTTCATATCCCTTGACCACTTATCTATTGAAGAGTGGATTGAATTCTTATATATATGAGACAATTCTCTATATATTTTAGAAATGAGGCCTTTATCAGAACCATTAAATGTAAAGATGATTTCCCAATTTGAGGCTTCCCTCCTAATCTTGTCTGCATTAGTTTTATTTGTACAGAAACTTTTTAACTTAATATAATCAAAATTATCTATCTGGTGTTCAATTAAGAGTTACAGATCTTCTTTGGACATAAATTTATTCCATCTCCACAGGTCTGAGAGGTAAACTATACTACATTCCTCTAATTTGCTTACAATATCACTCTTTATATCTAGATCATGAACCCATTTAGATCTTATCTTGGTATGTGGTGTTAGGTATGGGTCAAGGCCTAATTTCTTCCACACTAGTTTCCAATTTTCCCAGCAGTTTTTGCTGACTAGTGAGTACTTATCCTAAAAGCTGGGGGTGGGGGGATATGATATATTGTAAAAACAAAACAACAAAAAAAAGATGTTCTTAATTGTTGTTCTCTATTTGCACCAGGCATTATTTTCTTTGGAGATTAATCAATGTCCATTTGTTCCCATAACAGTGTCTAATCAAGGAATAAAAACTGATCATAAAATTTACACTAAACAAAGCATAATAATGAAAATAAATCTGCTTGAAAATAAATTTGAATTTTGTATTTCAAATGAAAATGATCATTGTGACTTATACCTTGATTATTCCCATCAGTTTTTTTATATTAAATACATTGGTCATATTATTTCATTACTGATCTATCTCACATATAGTTTGTTTTCACAAATGTGTTTATCACTGTCTGCTCATTAAATGGCGTGCTCTTTGTAGCTTCTTTGGCTTATTTTTAAATTTTAGAATTAAGCACAGCATGGCACAAAATAGTTACTTAAATTTTATTATATCATCATAATAATCATCATTATGAGTTTGAAGCCTGAAATAGCCTCACATTTTAGGGATTATAATTTTCTATATATAGGATATTTTTTCTGCCATTGAGCATACGGAATGTGTTATCTATTAAATTAGTATCAGTAAGGCCCAGTATAATATGCTGCACATAGCAGATGTATAAGAATTCCTGCTCTAATATTAAGTAAATTGTCTAACATAACATACCTGGATAATGTCACAACTGTAATTAAAAATCACATATCCTAATTTCAATAATGTGTATTTAAAACTATGCCCATATTCCCTTTGAGAGATTACTGTATTTTTTTCTTGTTATAGAAGTGATTCTCAGTTTGGCGAACTACTTCAAAATTGTGTTTGTCAAAATGTCTGGGTAAAATTTTTAGGAAAATCCCAAATAAAAGAGTGTTAGAAGAGATTAACTAAAATTGCACAGACCTAGGATGCCTTTTCTACCTGAAACTTGAAGACTCAGCATAAATAAACAATCAAATAAATTAATAAATGAATGAATAACTAAATAAACACAAATAAATGAATGGATAGATGGATGAATGAATGAATGAATTAATAAATAAAACACCTAGTACATTTAGTTAATTTAAAATCTTAATTTAATTCTATAAGTTCTTGAGTCCTATTGTAATTCTCACAAAATCTACTGTTTAAAACTTAAGACTGGATTTTTTTAATGGAATTCTTTCTTATCAAGAAATTCAGAACTTGTCATAATCATTTAGTTGGGAGACAGCATAGTATAATTTAGCAGTGTCAAATTCAAAAATAAACAGGGATACAAAATGTGCATAGCATCTTCATGTATATCATGACTATCAAAACCACATGCTAACATAATATCTATATTGTATTTTTAATTATTTTATTAATTATTTCTTAGTTACATTCTGTAGTGTTCTGGGCCATCCATGGCCTCAATATAATAAACATTTATTAAGTGCTTACTACATGCAGGTATTGTGCTAATCACTAGGATACAAAAAAGAGAAAACACACACTCTCTTTCCTCAAGGAACTTACAATCTAATGGGAAATAACAAACAAATACATACCAAGCAATCTATATATGAGATAAATAGCAAACAATTAACAAAGGGAAGGTACTGGAATTAAGAGGCGCTGGGGAAGATTTCCTACAGAAGGTGGAATTTTATTTGAGATTTATAGGAATCTGGATATATCACTATTTGAGTGGAGGAGAGAGAGTATTCCAGGCATAGAGACAGCTAAAGGGAATGTAGGGAATTAAGAGATGGAATGTCTTGTTCATGGAACATCCATGGAGTCTAATGTCACTACAATGTAAGAGTACAAGTTGTGTTGATTTTGTTGGTTTTTCAACCTTTATTTTCAAAGAGGAATGATGTCATCAATAGGCTGACTTGCCCATGAATTGAATTAAATGAAGCAGAATTGCATAGTTATCATTCTTACTCTCTCTTCAAGACTTATCAAAATCCAGTAGTCAGTAGTCAGTAGTCAAATAGGCTGGTGATGGCTTGGGATAGTGGATAACCTTGGCATTTTTGATATCTGACCAAACTACATGTGTTCCACTGGAAGTTTTTGAATAGAACTTTAGTTTAAAGAAAATACATTTAAGACAAAAAGGAGAATGGATTGGAGTGAGTAGAGGTTTCAGGTAGGAACATCCACCAATAAACTATTACAATAATCCATGTATGAAATACTAAGAGTCTGCATTGGAGTGCTGCCAGTATCAGAGGAGATAAGTGCGTATCCAGACATCTCTGTAATTGATGGCTAGTCTTTGACTCAGGAACAACTCAGATAAAATCGACTTTCAAAACATACCAGTTCTGTTACCCTAAGTAAGGAAAAATTTCATTCAAAATGTGTCTCTATTTGAGTATATTTCTGTCACACTTTGCAAACCATTTACCACTAAATACCCAAGAATTCTAAGAGTTTAAATTGCCACTAATTCTGCATTAATGAAGGAAATTTCCTCACTGGGAGTTCTGTGTAACAATGATATAACAAGCTTGTGTAGAAAAAAAATATCACAGCCATTTAATTTTACTTATTTACCATCACATTTTAATGAATCTCATTTGTTCACACTAGAAACAGGGGAGGGACAATATTTTCCTTAGGTATATGAGCTAAAGTTTTCCATTAGATCAATGACCAAATCAGGTAGCCTTAAAATTAAAATCTAACATGATTTTGCCCCAAAGGTAAGAGTCTGAGTATTCCCCAGTGAAACGACATTTTTTTTTGCCAAGTGGAAACTTTGTGCAGTATGTTTTAAAATTGCTTTTCCCACATAGTGTTTCTTATCATGGTCAACCCAGTGCAAAAAAGATTTAGCATGCCAGTAGAAGTCTATTGAGGGAGGTTTGCTGACTGCACATTAGTTACCATCCTGCTTCCACTCAGGTTTAATAATCAGAAAAGAAATGTTATCTGTTTAATATTTGAACACATATTTAATATTTAAACACTCAGTTCCCTCCAGTTGTTAAACCAATATTAAAGTAGGATGGGAACTTGCTACTGGCTACCGTCCATCTCACAAATGTCTTTTGAAGATCAATATAAGGATGCAACATGTTATCAACCTCAGAAAGGGAAAAAAAAATAGCAACAACACTTGTTATTGATACATGGAAGGCCATATAAAATTCCTCCTCCTACATCTTACTTCCCTTAAACACCAACCATAGAAAAGGAATGAATGGTTTGGCTCTAATCAGTTACAATGATTGACATTTCAAAACTCCCCCTAGGGGTTCCTTTTGCTCATGAATTTGGATCAACAGGAACTCTCCTTTACTCTTTACAAAAGGAAAGAGAAGTAGAAATACATCTCCCCACCTGTATATTCTGGATTATAGTCATTTCTAACTCTTCTGCTTTTCAGAGAGAGTACTTGTATACTTGCTAGCCAGAAGATTCTCCTCTCCTGCCGTAAGAGAGGAGTGGAGATGAAAGGATCCAGAACCCAGATCAGCTGTTCAGATAAAATTACATGAAACATTAATTACTGTCTCATGGCATTACCAAAAAGGAAAAGGAAAAAAAAATAGAAAAAGAAAAAAAGAAATCAGTAGCAATAGCTATAATTTTCAGAGTGACTTTAGGAATCTTACTCATGAAATCACCAAATGGCCTACTTGGAACTTTTTTTTTCCATTTCTGACTCAGCAAATATAATAGAATTAAAGACAGTTCACAATTCTTCATTTTTTCTCTACAAAAATTTCATTTACTTGTTTACACACACACACACACACACACACACACACACACACACACACACACACCAGAGCTAAATTTATTCATATGGGGAAAGACAGCTTATAAAACATCCATACAGTTATGGCTTGAAGGAAACTTAGAAGCTTTCCTTTTATTGGGAGGAAAATAAGATAAAAAGAGGATTATTATCTTGACCCAAAACATAGAGCTAATTAAGTAACAGACCTGGAATTCAAAGCCAGAAGGCTCCTGAATTCCAAAGCAGTGCTCCTTCTACTATAGTAATTCTGCCACCCCACCCCACCCCTTTATAATTAATTTCAATATCCAGAGATAGAAGAATGAATATGATAGAGAGGAAAAAGAGATTTATTAATGAACCATGTACACTAAACAAGGTATGACATGTTAAAAAAAATAAACACAATCTGAGGTGTCTGCCAGTTATTCCCAGAAAATGTACATTTTGGAGTCATTACAATTGCCTTGAACTAATTTAAATATAAAATGTTTTCACTAAACTTCAGGCCTTTAGTGCAGTCTCAATTATACAGACCATTTCAAATTGAAAAATTTCAGAAAGAGTAGTTTAGATTAATCATATTTATGAAATTCATTTTTGTTTCAATTCATTTTTACTTATGAAAAGAGTAAAATGCTTAAAATCATTATGTAATAAATATCAAATTAAAAACAAAGACAGAAACTTTATCAGTGTTAGTCAACATTAATAGCATTCTACTTCTAAACACCCAACATAAAAGGGAAATTTAAAAGACATTACAAGCATTACATACAAGCAAAAATGTCATTTACTAATTTTGTGTTACTATGCTCATCATCTCCATTCAGCTATTTTTAGATAATTCTATGTTCATCTTTAAAAATGCCCAGGGAAAATATACTAATTGCTTCAGGATGCATTTTGCAATGTTTGATAATTAGCACTATTAAAAAATTTCTTCCTCCCTCTCTTCCTTCTTTCTTTCCCTCTCTTCCTTCCTTCCTTTTTTCTTTCTTTCTTTCTTTCTTTCTTTCTTTCTTTCTTTCTTTCTTTCTTTCTTTCTTTCTTTCTTTCTTTCTTTCTTTCTTCCTTTCTTTCTTTCTTTCTTTCTTTTTCTTTCTCTTCTTACTCTTCCTCTTTCTTCCCTTCCCCACAGAGACATGGATGCATTTATGTGATATGTATGCATATGTGTATGTATGTGAATATACCATTTGTTTCAAACTATGCCTTATTTAAAAGAACTAGATAGCATTGGATAAATGGATGCATTGTGGTAAGGAAGGAGGAAGAAAGGAAGGGAGAGGAGCAATAAAGAAAGGGAGAGAAGGAAAAAGGGAGAGAGTGAGAGGGGAGAGAGAGAGAGAATGAGAGAAAGGGAGAGAGAGACAGAGACAGAGAGACAGAGACAGAGATAGACACACACACACACACACACACAGAGAGAGAGAGAGAGAGAGAGAGAGAGAGAGAGAGAGAGAGAGAGAGAGGACAGGGACAGGGAGACAGAGAGGAATAGAGAGGGAGACAGAGGGAGAGGGAGAGACAGAAAGAGAATCATTTACTTAACATAAGTAGAGAACTTGTTTCTAAGTCAGTCTTACAAAATCACTTACTCTATTGGTAGATTTGTTAACGTTTAGTAACTTGGTTATCATGATGCAGTAGCGATGAATCAGAAGCAATAATTGAATGAAAACCTTCCTGCATCAAGACCAGATGTCCCCCATTGCTAGCAGGAAAGAAAAAGAAGAAGAAGAAAGAACAAGAACAAGAAGAACAAAACAAAGAAGAACAATAAGAACAAGAACAAGAAATGATATTACCAGAATAAAGTCAACATGAGCATATAGATAGAATAAATATAAGGCAGCCAGGTGTTATAATGTTATCTTCCAAATTTTTAAAGAATGTGAAGGAAACCCCTTATTTTTGAAAATATGTTCTCTATGGAGAATTCCTAGGAAGACAGAGGAAGGGTAAATAGGTTGCTAGGTCTACCACACGTGGAAATATGTAAATCTCTATAATTGTGTCAATTGATGAAGTGAAATTTCTTAGCCAAAAATCCCATTCTGATCTTTCTTATGCCCTTGATGCAAAAGGAAAGTCATCTATAAGCTATTCTACCTCTACATACTATTGCTGAAAATTACTTTAATAGTGGTTGTCAGCTTTCTCCTCTGTGGACAATCTCTCTATTCTTACATCCTGCCAACGCCCCTATTCTGAGATGCCATGGGGTTCAGATTGTTGTTTTTTTTTTTCTTCGCAATGCAATGATTTTGCATTACTCTATTTAATCAGAATGGACTTGCTCAAAAGAATCATATGTTATAGTGGTCAAAGGAAGAAATTTGTTCAGCCTGTATGAAGGTCAATAAAAGGGCAGATGTATTTATGCCAAAAAAAATAACTTTTCCCTATCTCTCTATTTACTTATGACACTATGTACTTTCAAATATGTATGATCAACACTTTCAATTATCTGTGTCAAAGGAACAGTGATTTAGATCATGTTAAAGAATATAATCTAAAAATAGCTTGCCTCCAAATAACTGATTCTTACTAAAGTAAGAAAAATGTAAATCAAAATAATTCTAAAGCTTTAAATATTTAATACTTAAATACTCAGTTCCTTCCAGTTGTTAAACTAATATTGAAGTAGAATGGAAACTTTCAAAATTTGCAAAAAGCTACAAAAATATTTGTTATAGTCAATCTTGCAAAATTTCAAGAGATAGGCACTCTAATTTTCTTTTGGTGAAGATGTGAAGTGGTCCAATCATTCTGGAAATGATTTACATTTATTAAAAACAGGACTAACATGCAATTCCTTTTGATCCAGAAAGTCAATTGTAGTTAAATGCATTAATAACTCTAAGGACAGTAATAAAAAAGAAAGACAAATTTTGGAGGGTGTGGGGAACTAATTTAATTTTTGAAGTATTGAATTTATGTTTTATATGGTAAATCCAGTTTGAAATATTGAATGCGTTGTTGGAGATTCAAGACTGGAGATCAGGTGAGAAATTAGAGCAGGAAAAATATATCCAAGAATTATCTACTTGAAGTCGATAGTTGAATCCATGGTGATTAATGAGATAACTAAGTGAAAAAATATGGAGAGAAAAGAGCAGGCCCAGCACAAAGCTTTATGGAATACCCCACAATTAGCATATTAAGAAAGTGTGGTCACACAAGTAGATGGAAAGCCAGGAGAGAGTAGTATTCAATCATCACCATCACCAAAGTCATCATCATCTACCAAGAGAGAGAGAGAGAGAGAGAGAGAGAGAGAGAGAGAGAGAGAGAGAGAGAGAGAGAGAGAG